>BSBM01000624.1:3852500-4002500 GCA_027924585.1 Larix kaempferi | reverse complement strand
ATCTCTTGAATGAACTCTTTGGCTGTTGCAACTCCTGAGAATTTATAGGCTCCTATACAAAAAGGCAAAGGAGGGAAGGAAGCCGTATGCTGCTTATTAAGAACTCCTCCTATTCCATCAAGGAAAACTTGCCTGACTATTTCTTTCAAGACTACATAATCAGTGGTGTATTTTGGTAAGATGTATGGTGGCTTAGTACCTCCGAACATCCTGATATAGGTACCCTCTTCTAAGAAGTAGAAATCACCATAATTTTTCAAGACTTCCATGGCATTCTCTAACAAGCAATTGGGCTCTTCATTGAACATCTGCTCATACAAAGGCATAATGAACTCTTCACAGATGAGCTTATAGTGTGCCTTGTAATTTTGAGCCCACATTATTTTATAGGAAGTGTATACCGGGGTGTTGGCTTGATCCCATGAGCAACCTAACTTGGGGAAAGGGAGCTTTGCCAAGATGCAATCAATGAGGTATGAAGACATGTAAAACTCTGACTTTTTTAGGGCCAAACCTTCTTTAACTGCGGCCACAGTGGATGCCAAACTATCTGAGAGGATAGTAGCCCAATCAAACACAGTTCCCTTAAATGCTATGTAGTGGATTATGGGGGCCCACTGTATCCTATATACAGTTCCATCGGGAATGCCGAAAATTCTGCTTAACATAAGGGCAATCAACCTAAAGGGAGGTCTTAGGCTATGAACGTCATACTCATCATTGGCCCTCTTCCTTAGCTGCTTTCCCGTGATTAACAGCCTTTTAGCCATTTCAAAATTATTCATCTGTCCCAACCATTCATTGTTAAGTGCCTGCTGGGGACGCAAGAATTTGTAGGCTTCCGCAATATAAGCTAGATGAAACGAAGCAAGTGCCTCTCCCTTGTTGTCCTGCAACACTCTTGTTTGTGGGTTGGCATGTTCCAATATCCACCCAATTACTTTTGATCACAGGAATAGCTCAGGGCGAGTAGAAGCCCTGGATATGCTAGAGGTCCTGATGTTTAGGTAGATTTGTTCTTCTTCTAATAGCACATCTGGGATATCTTGGTCCCTGATCATCCGATAAATATCTCCCCACCGGACCTCGAGAGGGACACCCGTGGTGCACTTAGTGTCTTGAAAGAGAGTTTCAGTCCTTGGCTGTACTGGCTCTGGCTCCATCATTTTAGCTTTCTTTCTGCTACCTTTTGGCATTGTAGCTTATCTCTGCCAGGAAACCATACGTGAATGAATATAAGATTGCAAACCATTACATAAAATATAGCGAAAAAAATAGATCAAGACAGGAAGGAAACGAGACTAGCATGCTAATGTATGATATAAACTATAAGGCCGCATGCTGGGGAAGCAAACAAAACACAGATTATTCAAGAAAACATATTATAGCTGTTAGACTTGATCGTTCTAGGGAGGCAATGCTAGGTTTGGAACTTTTGAAATGTTTTGAAAAAGGTAGGCATCCGACGTACAAAAACTCACTTCCCTCCTTATCTTTGAAGATAGGATGTCCTTCATTATCGGCGGACCCTTTTGAGACGGAAAAGTTACCTGGGTTGGTCCTTTCAATTTTAGGGGAAGGGTTCATGGAATATAGAGGAGGAAAGGATTAGGTGCGTAAGCAATAAACGTAAGTGCAGTAGGCTTACAGTGAACCCGCATTACTGCATAAGTAAATGGCTGAGCGGACAGAAAGCGAACATCAAATGGCTAAAGCGTGAATGGTAGGCTGGCTTGGATTGGGAAGGCTATGGAGCTGCAGTGGCCGTAAATTCTAAACGATAGTCTGCTACAAGTGCCCACAGGCCATGTAATGAAAAACACCCGAGAAAGCCTCGATGCATAGATAAGACAAAATTAACAGTAGAACCACCTACCTGGCAACGAAACACTGGTGTTACGAGGTTGATACGGTGGCAAATAAGCTGAGCTAGAGCGAATAAACTTGCACAGGTTCCAAACGGCGTCTTCCAAAATGAAATCTACCAATGGGAAAATAGAGCCCCCTGCCACCCTTATATTAAGATTGGTACATGTGGACATTAATTAGGTAGGTGGTGAATTTAAAATGGAGTTAAACCTTCGCGTACGATGGGGTCATTTCAACCCATTCGGCATTTATGCGCAACCATCAAAATTGGATGAAAAAGGTGGGTCTCGTCTGTCGTTGCGAGTAGAATTTGTGAGTTCCTTCCGAAGCACAGGAGACTTGGAGTTCGAGCGCGACATCTGCTTGTTGTGGGAAAAAAGAGAAAGATGATCCGCCGTTGCGGAAAGACTTGACGAGTTCTTTCGAAAATGATGAGTCCAAGGTCTCGCGGCGGAAGTTCTTGAGTTGATCTGTTGTTGCGGAAAGACTCGACGAGTTCCTCCGAAATTGATGAGTCAAAAGACTCGCGGTGAAACTTCTCGAGTTGATCTGTCGTTTCGGAATGACTTGGCGAGTTCTTCCGAAATTAATGAGGAAAAAGTCTTTCGCGGAGGAATTTCTCGAGTTGACCCGCTGTTGCGGAAAGACTCGATGAGTTTTTTCGCAATAGAGGATGAATTTGGTAAGTCTTTTCCGAAAAGTGAATGGTTGGGGAACTTGGGAAGGAGGCACTTGTAGTGACAAGACTTGATGAATGCTTTCGCCATTTCGGGAGAGAATTTCAAGTTCTTCCACAATTTCGGGTGAACATCTCAAGTTCTTCCGCTATTTCAGGAGAGAATTTCAAGTTCTAACTTAGAAGAAAAACTCCAAAAAATATTTCTCACTTGAAACAAACGAAAAAGACTAAGTTCAAAAGTTTTCCAAAGGGGACTTAACCTTTTAAGCAGGCTTTCTAGGAAAAGAAAATGAGGGGCCCCAATGTCTACAAAATTTTGGGGAAGGATGTTGCTGCAACAACACATCCTCATCATCCTCATCCTCCTCCTCCTCCTCCTCCTCATCATCATATCATCTTCGTCATCATCCTCGTCATCCTCATCATCTTCATCCTCATCATCATCATCATCAGCCTCTTCCTCATCATCATCCTCATCATCATCATTGTCATCAGCCTCTTCCTCATCATCATCCTCCTCCTCCTCCTCCTCATCATCATCTTCATCGTCATCATCATCATCAAGAAGGGGGAATCAAGGTTTGACCTAGATTGACCCCTTTTAATCATTCCTAGAGTTATGTTGTTGATGAACCAAAATTAAGCACTCCAACTAACTATGGGCCAAATCACAAGGTTGGATCTGAAGACAAAACCTAGTAAGTAGGAGGGTTCCCCAAAGGGTCTAGTAGAGTCAAACTAATGATTAAAGTTATAATATTGAAGAGGAGGCAATATCAAGCCCTACTTAAGCACTAGACATCACAAGAAGTTCATGCATATAGGGTAATCTAAAGTGACTCAATAGATATTTATCTAGCACATAACAATCTTTGTATGAAGTTAGAAAATATCAATGTTAATAATGGGTAGGTCATGTATATCAAGGAAATGGAAGTAGGAAACACCCTAGTACCTCTAAGTAGGTAGGTGTATGTGACTACTAATAAATGCATACACTACAATCACTCTTATGCCTATGTTTTGATTCATTCAATAGGATTTTTGTATGGATGCATATGTGCAATTGAGCTAGGGTTTGGTCAATACAATGTATTCATATTGGTGTGTTGTTTGATTTTTGTTGTATTCATTGAATAGGATATCTAATCCCAATAGTCACTATTTCTTGTAGTTAATAGTCCACCACCTAAGTACTAAATAGCGTGTACGCACTAAATAACACGTACGCGTTGTTTAGTACGTATGTACATTTAAAATAACGCGCACGCACCATTTAAATTTATAAATTTTGGCGGGCAATTCCTTTCCCACCAACGTGGTGGATGACTTGGCTGCTATGATTTTAGGTTCGGGTTGCCAAACCAAATGGCTTGGACTGTGTTATAACAAAATACATCTTATTCTATAACTTCTTCTGTTTAGAGCATGATTCTACGTATGCTACACTTGTCCACTGCTAATGAAATTGCACACACTTGTAGAACTATGTGTGCAGATTCCGAATATGTAATTGTTTATTAAATCTATTATTTTTTTCTATTTTTTAATTAATTTTAATTGCACTAATGTCAATCTTACACAAAAATTAGGTTATTTCTTTCGTCTATAACTTTTGATTGGCTCACCTATTTTGAAAACAGAAAAGAACCCGCACAAGTACACACAAATACCTACATCCTAAAAAAAAAACGTTCATTGATTATGTTAAGACCATGATGTGGGGGACCAATGCTCGACCTAGTCATTTTAGGGGTTGGATGACTTCCTTAATTAAAAAATAATTTAAAATTAACATAAATAAATATGGAAAAATAGTGTCGCACTAGAACGACCTGTTATCTACGACTGTATATAATTTTTTTCACAAAATTCCACCATTTACATACCAAAGCAGGGGACCAACACAAACATATTCATTATGTTTTCTTAAAAAAATAGCATACCAACCTTAGGAGAACCCCATTTTTTGGGAGTTATACTTAATTTCCATAAATAATATTTATATATTCTGGAAGGTAACCCGATTGTCTACATTTCATATTCTTATGCCATATTCCAAAAAGTTGTGTAGGTAGCTCTAATATTGTTTTTTGACGTTCAGATTTCTATTTTTCCATAAGTCCATTGCAACTAACGCATTATGAGTGGCCAGCATTAACTTACACCAACCCTATAATATTGATAAAAATATATTTTAATTAATGTCACCATTTAATAAGTACAATATTTTATAATGTAAATTCGCTGAAACATATTTTGATATAGAGCTTTATTTCAAATGTTATCATTTCTCACATATATGAATATAATTATATACATATAAACATATTTCACACTATAAGTTTAATAAGACAGTTTATAATATACATTTTTATTTCAAATGTGGTCATTTCTCATATAGGAATATAAACTTATATGAATATATGAATGTAAACTTATATATTTATGTATAAACTTATATCACTAATACACCAAGTACATTAATTTGTGATCATTTGTCATTATACCAAAAACACTCGTAATGAATGATTCTGTATTCAGACAAATGAAAAAAATGATACATATTAAAAAATTAATATGTACACAAAGCTTAATTGATATGATCCAAACTCCAATTCGAGATTAAAAAAAATGTATTGTGATTATTTAAGAAGTCAATAGGCTTGAAGAAAGCCAACTACTCCTTGGTAAAGCTCAACATGTATCAATTATCCAATATGTATTAAAAACTGCAAATTAAACACTTCTTAAATTTTCAATGCTTTGAAATTATAATTATATACCTCTTTCACATTGTTTTTAATATATTATTATAATTCTATTTAAACAATAATGACAACTAAAAATTTAAATTATAATGATATTTCAAGAATTATAATCCAATAAATGTGAACACCACATTTTACTATAATTCCATAAGATTGAAATAAAAAATTAACTTTCGCAATAAATTCCACAAATTCAATTCTTATGTGTGGTTTACTCGGACCAGTTTTATTTCAAATGTGAATATTCCTCTATCTTGAACTGAAAGTGTTGATAGTATAAAACAATCCACCAATCAAATAGTGAATTCAAGGACATGGTGGCATAATATTATTTCCTGTAAACATGAAAATTGTTTTAAATAGTTTCTTGCTAAACTATTTGAAATAGTTTAGTCGGTTAAATACTCACTCCCTCTAAAATAAGATCAAGTTCTGGGTAATCAAAACTTTAATTCTAAGGGATATGTACTCAAAGCGGGAAAGTGAATTGTTTTTTTACGATGAATTGAAAAAAAATTTAATATTATATTTTAAAAAAATCCTAATTTTTTCATGACAAATTTTCACACAATAAATAAAAATATTATCACACAATTATTAAAAATTAATATAAGAAGGCATATATTGATAGATAGTTTGTAATTTAATTTGGACCCTCTCAAATGAGACATAAACACACATTTCACTCCTTTTCCCAAGCACACTATGTGGTCGTTACAGTTGCTTGACCCTCTTACACTCCATCGACACTTGGCATCATGAATTCACTTTTTGTAAACCGTGATATCTAAATGGAAATGCTTCGCATCTCCTTTCACATCTGTAGTGAATGAATATAAAAGATTAAAATGAGAAAATAATTTGTGATTTATTATTTTTTAGTGGATCCATTCTCATATTTTAACGTGCTTCTTAACCCTAAAATAAATCAATACATTCTAAATTTTCATAATTTTCTTTCATATTTCTTTGTTTTTAGTTGCAAGTTGCATTGTTAAAATTTACAATTATATAATTTATACATATAATTTTGTGGAATCCTATTGAGGTGATGAGAATTTGTGGGCGTATTAATCCCTTCTCCGCCACTTTTTGGTGTGCTGGTTATTTGCCAATAGCTAACCATAACGAGACTCCCCCATAGAAGGAAATATTAGGGTTGTAAAACCCAAAAACATATTAAATAATCCCATCATGAGTTTGTTATATTATATTTCAAAATAGCTATAGTCATCTTACCTCATCATTCATGGATTTACTATCTCCTTATTATCTCCTGGAAACAATTGGAAACTTATAACATTTGACTTATATGATCATGAGATGATCATCTGAAAATATTCTGCTTTTCAATCTAATACTACTAGGATTCATTTATGAAATTTGTGATTTATGAAGAATCAATTCCCGTGTTTCTTTCTAAAATCATAATGGGAGAGACACATTTCAATATGAATATCTATTACCAATCATGGTAATCATAATCTAACAAAATGTAGAAAATGCATTTGGAAGAAACATTTCCAATGCATTATGTGCCAAGAAAAAAAGGCAACACTAAATCTTCCAAGGTTGCATTCAAACTGTTGGAGAAATGTAATTAAGATTTGATAGTGTATCTAGTCTGCGCCAACTCTCTCAGTAAGCCAGTTAGTCTTTTAGTCAGTCTGCAGTGTTAGACAGTCAGTCAGTTTGCATCCAATCCAGTGCCCGTCAAGTTAGTATTTATGTAACCGCGTTAGTATTCTGTATATCAAGAATTATTAGGTAGAAGTTTATTACAGTCTTAAATGTATCAAAGTGGCCTCAAGTTGAAGCGATCTTAAGTCAGTGGTTATGCAATTCCTATATATAGAAGAAGTTAATTGAAGAACAGAGAGAGATGTGTAAGAAGAGTGAAAGGAGGAGAAGCTCATCCCGTGAAGTGTATGAAGAGCCCAAGCTCCATCGGAAGTGAGAAATCAAAGTAAATCTCATCTCCATGTATTAAGGAAAGTTGCGCAGTTTACTATGGTAATATATATAAGTCTATAGGTTTATGTTTCATTCTCAAGAATATTGAATATTGCATGTCGCACATCTTCTCCAGATTTACTTGCGTGAATATTGTTTACATTTACTGTGTGTAAAAGAAATCAAGATTTCCAAATAGTTCACCGTGGTGAAAGTTCTATTTTACAAGGAGTAACTTCACATAAGTTTCATTGTAAATGTTTTACTTCTTATGTCTTAGAAAAATATATTTCAACATAAAGTTTGTTTAAGGGATCACAAATTTAAGAAGTAATGTGTAATAAAAAGGATTTTGGAAGTAATAGAAAAGTCTGGGAAGTCAAGTTCACGAAGTTAAAGAACTATAAATTTATACGAAGTTCAACTATGCAGTAAAAAGTTGAAATGCGCAGTTAATTTCTGCTCAGTTAATTTGTGAAGTAAAAGTTAGAAGTTTACTTCCCAAAGTATATGCTAGGATATGTGAAGTCGTAAAGCATAGAAAAATAAAATATTCATCTATTGCATGCTTTTCCCTTGATCTGGTATCAGACCCTGGTTTACGAAAAGTAGAAATTGTATTTACAAAAAGGGAAAAGTGATTAAGAATGGCTTCTAATTCAGGTAATTTGCAAACTCCAATATTTTTAGGAAAAAATTATGAATATTGGTCTCTAACTATGAAATCTTTGTTTAGAGGTCAAGATGTATGGGAAATAGCCTAGAATGGCTATGTAGAACCAACAGATCTAGCAATATATAAAAATTTCACACAAGCTGAGAAGGATGTCTTGAAGGAATAGAGAAAGAAAGATGGAAAGGTGGTGTTCCACATACATCAAGCAACACATGAATCCATACTCCCAAGAGTAGTAGTAGCGCAGTTAGCTAAGGAAGCGTGGGACACACTGAAAACTTCTTATGAAGGCGTGAACAAGGTAAAGACTGTGAAACTTCAAATTCTTAGAAGATATTTTGAATATCTGTCGATGAAAGTGTTGATGTATATGTAACTTCGGAATGTATTTCATATATATATTTATTGTACTCCTATAGAGATGTATTATTCCTCTATATGGAAGTGTTTGTATTCCTATAGAGATGTTATTATTCCTCTATACAGAAGTGTCGTAACTTATACTTGATGGGTTATTAGACCACCTTGTTGGGGTCGGCCCTATATAAGTCATGTGGGTCAAAGGGTTATTAGACCACCCTATTGGGTGTCGGCCCGGTCAGCATTGTGTTATGTGGTAAAGTTGAGGCCGACCTAGTAAAGGTTATTAGGCAATTCAAGTCAAGTATAAATAAAATGCGGGAGGCACTCTATTTCATCATTCTATTCTCACACACACTCTTTGGAGAGTGGCGCACTTGTGGAGGAGGAGAAGCTGCTGCTAGGAGATGTCTATCTATTATGCTTGGGTTGTATCATTTCTCTATCTATCTCTGAGGAAGTTATTGGAGTTTTTCATCTTTATGGTTTTCCCCAACTAAACTCTGTGTCTCTTGTGTGCTTGCATTATTGTGTCCATGATTGATATGCTGTAGATATGATGTACATGTTGTTCTCCCAGTTAAGATCCTAGATCAAATTGAAGTAAATTCTGAAAAACTAACATGGTATCAGAGCTAGCCTGAAAGAAGGCATGGTATGACATGTATGACACTTGTTGCACTTGCGATGCTTGGGATTGATATAGCAAAAACCAGTCATTGTAGCACTTTCGCTATAAATCCATTTTGGAAAAAATTTCAGATATAAAACTTTTACAAGTCGAATATTAGATCCCCATGTACCTCGTGTCCAAAGGAAAACTTCTAAATCGTTGTACTTTGTGTTTTATGATATGTACAATCTAGGGTTTCTTCCTCTTCCATATCTGAGTCATAAATAGGTGACCTAGGAAAAAAAGGTCATAACTTGGGCTAGGAAGCTCCAAATGACATTTTGTAAAAAGTGACAAGTAGTTCACGGACGGTACTTTCTCAGGTAACTTTTTCAGAGGGAGAAACTGAACCAGTGACATGTGGTAGGTCGTACAAGTTTGCTCTCATGTTTTATCCCATAAACAGGTCACGTTGCGACACTTGGCATAACTCTCTCTCAAAGAATCCAATTGAGGTCAGACCTATGGGGTTGGAATGGTGACAAGTCACGCTGCCCTAGGTAGAAGTTTCAGACCATGTGGATTTGTAATTTTGGAGTTACACCAAAAACAATCAGGTGCATATTTCTGTCAAAACAGAATTGGATTTTGAGCACCTTCATTCATGGCTCCGGGAATTAGGGTTTCGGAGAAAGTTGGAATTTTTGTAATCGGAGACCACGGTTGAATGCTACTCATCAAAATCAAAATTTAGAGACCAATATCAGATTTTTTGGTTTGGTAGAAGGCCGGTCTTGATCAGACCTTAGTTCGGGACTTTGATCGGAAAAGTGGAAAATTAGGGCTTTTGCAAAAATGGGAATTTTTGAAATCTGTGACCACGACTAGAAGCTCTTCAGAAAAATAGAAGCTTAGAGCTTTGGATCGAACCTTTTGATTGGACAGAAGGGTGTGCTTTATCAAACCCTAGTTCGGGGTCATGCACAGTGAATCCGGAAGTTTCAAAAGCAATTTTGAGGGGTGAAACTATGCAGTTTCCAAATTCTGAGTATACTGGCTTGATCAGCTCATCAAAGCGCATCTTTCTATCCTTTCAGAAGTTTGAAATTCAAAGTTTGAATTTTTAGGGTTTTCTTGACAAACCCTAATCCAGTTTCTGCAAATCAAGTGGATTGGGTTAATCCTAAAAGAGAATGGATTGGTCACCTGCATAAGTGAAGAAGTTCATGTTTCAGAGGAAGATAAGGCTAAGGCCTTACATAAGAAGATTACAAGCAATCTCGACCGGTATGACTCATACAGGTATGTTTCGAATTCTATTCATAATTAAGTTTATGGTATGTTTGTCTTCATTAAGGTTAGTACAATCTTGATTAAATTTAGACTTGTCGTATCACCTTAATAAAGTTATGAATGCATGATAAAAGATATTTATTGATTAGGGTGTTGACACTTATGATTGTACTAATGCATTATGGTGTTGTATGAGGTTTATGTTGTCCGCTAACATGAAAGGTACACCAAGAAAGACAAATCATGTTCTAGTTCAAGAACATATCATCATGGTGACATGAAGACAAAGATTCATCCATTGCCATGGATCACATAGAAGATCTATTTACGAGGTATGTATAACTTGGTTCTATAATGGTTAACCTATGAGATATGCAGGTAACTAGCATAAGTCATTGACGAAAACAAGAAGACATCATGTCGGTATGTTAGACATAACTAGCTAACATACTAATCCAGGTATGTTTTTCCTATATCAAGTTAGAATCCTACCTTGTGATAGGATCTCTTATATAAGTATACATGGCATGATTGATAATGATTATTCATAGGTTTGAATAATCATGGGCTTAGGCATATTATGTTTGTTACCTTAATTGATGATATGACTAACCAGAAGAGTCATGAAAGTATAGGTTTGAGTGATCACGGGTTTAGGTATATTATGTTTCTTACTTTAATTTATGATATGACTAACCATAAGAGTCCTTGAATACTAATGCTTATCATTTCTGTTTGAAATGATCATGACTATACATGCTTAATATTATTGTGTTTTGATAGTATTGAGAATATACTAATAAATGTATGATTATGTATGAGATCTCGAGGATATCACAATAATGATACTTGTAAGCATGCATAGTGATCAAGGATCGATATAAGTTCAAGGACATGTAATCCAGGAAGCAAAGATCAAGAGGGAGCACAATCCAGTAGTTTCTGTAATGATGCAGATATTCAGAGGGAGTCAACCACTTCTCACAATCCACATCAGAATGGAGTTGCAAAGATTCAGAGGGATTCCACCCAACAACCAAACAAAGATGAGTATTTGAATTGTCATTTCTTACATATTTGTTTGTTTAAATAATGTTGTTCAATAATGTATATGCTTATGTTCCTAGACTTAGGTTGTGTATTATGCATATTAGAATAATTGCATTAATGAACAGTATATTACTAATATGCATGTGATAGGTAAGTGGCCTATGAAACTATACAACATTCCATTGCTACTTATCTAGAATGAAACCTCTTTGCTGACATCTTGGGAGTAGTGCAAACTCTTAACAATGTTCTGGTAGAGATTGGAAGGCATCTAGAAAGTTACAGGATATGGATGAATGTTGTATTGAAGGATTGGCTAAAATAATTGCATGACTATATGACATATTTCTTTATGTGTAAGAATTTGTTCTAAAAACTATGAGATGTTTCTAATCATGCAATCTAACTTGTTTTGAAGGAAAGATTGTATACGAGCACCTACAAAAGAATGACTACAACATTTGTTTCAACAACAAAGTTATCTATTGAAGATATTGAATATATTGAAGTTCCCAGGATTCGGGAAGAATGCCATGATCGAGGAGTACTAGTCGATCATGAAGAATGATATTTGGGATGCAGTCCCAAGACCTGAAGGGAAGTCTATTGTGACTTCCAAGTGGATCTATAAGATCAAGCATGCTACAGATGGTAGCATAGAAAAATACAAAGCGAGGTTTGTAGCTCATGGCTTCTCCCAGAAAGAGGGATTAACTATGAAGAGACTTTTGCACCTGCAACCAGGAACACTTCCATCAAATCAATACTTGCTCTGGCTATAGTGATAAAATGGAAGATACACCAGATGGATGTCAAGACAAATTTCTTGAATGGTGTAGTCGAAGAGGAATTGTATGTGGAGCAGCCACTTGGTTTTGAGACACATAACGGGAAGTCATATATGTGCAGAACTTGGTATGGTAGGATAGACAGCTTTCTATCCAGTATAAAGCGGATTCCAACCTTTACTACAAGGTTGAGGAAGGAAATCCAGTGATACTACTTTTGTATGCATCATGTTGGATGCTAGATATGATCAGTTGGATCATTTATGTATGTATGCATTATGTTGATGATGGATATGATCAATTGGATCATTTATGTATGTATGCATCATGTTGGATGCTGGATATGATGAGTTGGATCATTTATGTATGTATGCATCATGTTGATGTTGTATATGATCAGTTGGATCATGTGTATGTATCTGTATATGTATTAGGTGGATACATTGTATGATCAGGTAGATCATGTATGATGATATGTATCAGGCAGATACTGTGTATGCATCAGGTGGATGCATTGTATGATCAGGATGATCATGGATGATGAGCTTCAGGATGTTTCTCCAGATGACATGCGTCAGGACGATGCAGTGATGATGATCAGGATGATCATGTGTACATCAGGATGATGTATGGTGAGTATCAAGTTGATACTCTGTGGTCGTGGATAGGTTGTGTAGATACGCATATAATAGCACCCTGGGAGGTTTGCAGATTCTCTTGCTAGGTTTTGCCGTTGGCATATAATATCTCCCTGGGAGATCTAGCAAATGCTCTTTCGAGGTTTTTCTTTGGGAGGACATATAATAGTGCTCTGGGAGGTTTGTAGATTCTCTTGCTAGGTTTTGCCGCTGGCATAGAATAGCTCCCTGGGAGACCTGGAAAACACTCTTTTGAGTTTTTGCCCTATGGCATGTAAGTAGAATTGGGAGATCTGGACAGGATGAAAAAGGCCTCAGATGCTCTTTCGAGGCATTGTCATGACCACATGTAATAAGTCCTGGAGATCTGGACAGGATGAAAAAGGCCTAAGATGCTCTTTAGGGTTCTTGCTTGACAAGACACTCTTTTAAGATTTTGTGGTGGGGGTCACATGTAATAAGTCCTGGAGATCTGGATAGGATGAAAAATGCCTTAGATGCTCTTTAGGGTTCTTGCTAGTCAAGAGACTCTTTTAAGGTTTTGTGACAGTCACATATAATACTAGCCCTGGGAGATCCAACAGGTAGAGCCTTGTGCTCGTAACAACCTGGGATGCTCTTTCGAGGTTTTGTGACGCGTGTAAAAAGTCCTAAGTATTCCACAGTATGTCCAGTGATGATGAAGACCTGTAGGTGGTGGGCCTACATCCAGTATGAAAAAGGACTGGCTCTGTAGAACTTCCTATGACAAGTAGATTCAGAGATTGATTGAGATAGCAGTAGCAGTGATGATGACGATGATTCGAGGACGATGCATCCATGACGATGATCCAGAGGAGAAGACTTGTGCTAGATGATCTGTGTCAAGAAATACCTTTGTAGTTAAGAGGGAGTGTTGATGTACATGTAACTTCGGAATGTATTTCATATATATATTTATTGTACTCCTATAGATATGTATTATTCACTACTACATTTTTGGCTTTTAGGGGGGGTTGTCTTTCGCCCCCAAAAGTGACCTACGGGGGGGGTTTTGGCTTTGGGGGCGGTTTTGGCAAAACTGCCCCTAAAAGCACCGATGTTAAAAAAATTTCCCTTTCAGGGCGGTTTTTGACGAGATTGGAACCGCCCCCAAAAGTGACTTTTGGGGGCGGTTTGTGACCCCCCTCATAGAGTTCTACGGAGGCGGTTTTAAACCCCCCTCGTAGACCCCTTAATAGAGACCTACAGGGGCGTTTTTGAACCCCCTTCATAGAGACATACGAGGGCAGTTGTGAACCCCCCTCATAAGCCCCCTCATACAAACCTACAGGGGCGGTTTGGAACCCCCCTCATAGAGGACTATAGGGGCAGTTTCAAACCCCCCTTGTAGAGGCCTATAGGGGCGGTTGTGAACCCCCCTCATATAGTCCTATAGGTACAGTTTGGAACCCCCCTTGTAGAGGCCTATAGGGACAGGTTAGAACCCACCTCTTAGAGGCTTATAGGGGCGGTTTTGAACCCCCCCCATATAGGCCTATAGAGGCAGTTTAAAACCCCCCTCGTAAAGGCCTATAGGGGTGGTTTGGAACCCCCCTCGTAGATGCTTATAGGGGCAGTTTGTAACCCCCCTCATAGATGTCTATAGGGGTGGTTTGGAACCCCCCTCATAGAGGCCTATAGAGGCGGTTTGAAACACCCCTCGTAGGTACCTACAAGGGTGGTTCTAAACCCCCATTGTTGTAACATACAAGGTCAATTGTGAACCCCCCTCGTAGCGACATATGAAAGTGGCTTAGAGCCCCCCTCATAGAAACATACAAAGACGGTTTGAAACCCCCTCTATAGCCATAATAAATCATAATAAAATATATTTTATTAAAAATACCAATAATGCAATATCAATGGAGTACAGAGGAATCTAACCACCAACCTCCTGCTTGTAAGGTAGGTGCTCTACCATTGAGCTAGGACCCTTTAATAATTAGGGAGATGAACAATTTTGGAATTCATGCTAATCCTATTACAGTTCTAAGTTCACCAAGAATGAGTGATGATTCTATTTAAAATGCACACATACACTTTGAGTTGAAGGTTCTTTTGATAACCAAAAACATTATGGGTTTCTCAGGGCTGCTGGTCTAGACAAAGGAGGTCCAAAACAATTATGGGTTAGACAGAGGTTGTTCAAAAGTTACAACAATTCTCAGTTCTAGGTTCTTACTAGAACTTAAGACTTTAAAAGTTAACTGGGACTCATACATATACAACCCTATGGGAAATGATAAATCTGAAACAATGAAATATCACAAGAATAGAATCTGAAATCCCACAAGAGATTAACTGGTAATCTGAAATCTCTAGTTAAGCTTGTAATTACTAAATATTAAGTGACACTTATCACTAATCAATGAATTATTGAACTAATGAAAATAAATGCTCGATGTGAGTTTATTTCCCTTCCATACATCATAGATTAACCAACTAGTAGAAATTGATTAAGTATAGGACAAATTCCAATGAAACCAAGTCAACATCATCATGATGGAATGAACTTGCTGCTTGTAGATGTATGAGGAAGGGTAGAAGAAATATAATAGCTGCCATAAAAATTTCATTTGTAACTTGATCCTACAATCAAAAAATGTTAGTGGTTTAAAAATTGTGACATTTGAGTCCCCTAAGAAGGTGGACTCCATGTAAGTTGCTACAGAATCCATGAGGATATGGTAGAAAATTTCTAGACTGGAAATGGGTCCCTCTTGCTTTTGTGCTTCAGTTGAGATATCATGAGACACCAAATAACTTTCAGGTTTACAAACTTGACTTGAAACCTATATCTCAAACCTTGCTACAACTTGCTTTGAAGAGAAACCTCTTTGTGATCGATACCCTATTTCATGCTCATCCCATAGAAACTGATTGCTATGTCCTTCTCCCAGATCAGATTGATACCCTATACACAAGCCATACATAAAAATCTCTCATGCATCAACACTTTAATGCCTAGGGAATGGCATTTTCCTTTAAGTTAGATGTGACTAACTCATGGGAAAGTAACCCGTTTCAAATTCACCTCTTGTTTTGTTTTCTCATGGCAGCTCTAATTCGTAATTTCATATGACATAAGCGATCTCTCTTTCCCATTTGGAACTAAGATAATTTGAGTAAGGGCCCACAATGTGTTTCTAGTTCTACAACATTTCTCTAAAACTGGAGACCTTTGTAGAAGATACTAATCCATCTCTAGTAGCATTGCATAGATGCCACAAAAAACACAATAGTTGTCACCTATCACACAGTAATCTACTTCTACAAAAATAAAACTAATCTAAATGCATTTAAGGAGCAACAAAGCAGAAAATTTGGTGTAAAAACTAATTTTATACTTCACATGATCCCATACTTTTGATCATTTTTGGAAGAAACATAAAAGTTTATAAGTGATGATGAAAAAAACCTACATTAATTCTTCTTAAACCACATATTGATTTCTCTGACCTACAAAGTATCAATGTATGAACATTTTTAATCATGTTCAAACTCTATCAAATATATACTTTTAAATATTTATCCCACATCTTTAGCCTTCAACACTATCTATATTTTAAAGCTTAACTATTTCTATCTTTAAAGAAAGGGAGTAAAGACATGATGACTTGCCATTTCGAAAAGCATAGCTGAACGACCAACACTGCAAAGCAAAGTACAACAACAAACATGTGCCACAAAAGGTTTCCAGAAGTTTGCAAATTCAGTGATTGAAAAACCTGCTCATGAACAAAAAACATTTCATGTTAGAACATTAATATCTAGCTTTGACTTTCTGCACCTATAAATTGTTTTTAAGTTAAAACTTTGTGCTAGATATCTAGAGTGACCTACATGCATTATATTATGAGAAGATTCTCATCAAATGCAAGTCATGTCATGAGTACAAATATTTTACTAAAAACTTATTGGGCATAAGAGGAATCCTCCCTCCTGCCCCCCACCGCCAAAAAAAGTATCCCACATATCCCACCAATTAGGAACAACATATCCCATTTAGCTGTAACTAGGTGAAGTGGGGCTGTAACTTGGGGATGTCAGGCTATAGCTTGGTGAAGTGGGATTGTAGCTTGGTGATGTGGGACTAAATCTTGGTGATGTGGGAGAATAAGAAGGGCTTGTGGGTGAATATGTTGGAGAAGTAGGACTATATACAGGAGAGCTTGGACTATCTGAAGGAGAAGTGGGACTATATCCTGGCGATGTAGAGCTGTATCCTGGAGATGTGGGACTATAAACAGGTGAGCCTCCAAGACTGGGACTAAGAAAATATCTTGGTGACATCATGGCATCATGGTGGGGTGTTCTTGTAATAGGAGACCAAGTTGGTTACATACCAAATTCTACACCTTCCATAAACTGGGTAATTAGAGTTCAATAACCTGTTGCAGCATTTGGTCATTCAAATACAAGGCACAATCACTTGTACCAATAGGATCCAATAGGTCAAGCATAATGTTTTATGTAACACCCCTAAGAGGGTCATCTTCAGCAAACATAGCAGCATCCAAAAGGATATCCACAGTCTCCTCAAATGAACATCTCATCATTGGCCCTGTGTCATTGAGATTTATACCATGTCGAGTAATAGCCATCAAATGACCTCGATATGTCATTGTGTCACATATAATAGCTAAATGCCTGTAGTTCACATATGACCTGTTAAAAGATATCACAACTCGAAGCTCATCAAGAAGAGATTTCCTCATAGCCTCTATTCCAAGCACTTCAATCACCTCAATCAAGTGATTACTTGTTGTCCTAGTTGCTTCTACATATTCATGGCACATGACAGCTAACATATTGATACCTTATGTATCTAGCATCCATTATGTGTCAAGCTTAAATCCATCATTCTCGTCAAACTTGTTGATTTTTCCAGACTTGATAAACACTTTATTAATATCTGGAATTCCCCTACGAGCCATTTTTGTAAGCATGTTCCTTTCAATTTTCTTTAAAAAGACATCATCTTCAGAATTTTGGTCTTGCACTTCCCCTCTATGACCTTCTTCATCCATAATACATATACGTAGAATAAGATTTTCTGCATTATCATCATTAAAAATGCATGTCAAATCATCCTCAAACTTGAGGTTGATTTTTTCTGCAATGTCTGCCATACTTAGCTTTTTATCAACCATCATCTCTCTGTTCAATTCTATATGGAGCAGCCATGGATATATTTTTTTTGGAGCAATATCCTCGTCTGGCATTTCATAATATGATTTGACAAAGTCAATATCCTCCTCAATGATAGTACTCATTGGATATGGATCATACCAAACTTCAGTAGCGTCTGTAACACTTCGCAAAGTTGTGTACTCTAAAGCACACTGCACATTCTTTGCTTTTTCCTTTGTCTTGTTGACCTCAGGTTTTAGATACACATATATTGATGGTGTTTTTATGTTCTTTGAAACATTTATGATTTCCCTAAGCCTTGGGATGCTGAGATTAACATTCTTGGCACTGACACTAGCATAATGGAAGGTATTCAGAGTAATCTGTGTAGCTGGCTCACCAATGGACTGCGCTGCAACACAACCAATCATCTCACCTGGAGCTACTAAGGACTGTAGGAAACGAGATTCAATTCATCAACTACCCATTCAAATTCTCCCCTTGTGAGGTGGTACTCCTTCATGACATGTTTACTAGCAAATGTACTTCAAAGCAGGATGTTGAAAAAGAGTGGAATTTTTCTGTGCCTCAATACTCATGAGGTCATCACCAGGAACAAACTTAAGTCTTTCCTGAAGCCTGTCAATTGCTTCTCGATACCCATGGGATAAATATCTGATGGCTTTCTCGCATCAATTTTGAATGTATTATGGCCATTCCAGATGAACCTCTTAAGGTTTACAAGCAGAGGCCACGAGTTATCCCCACTAGGTGTAATCTCCATACCTAGTTGTCATCTATCTGACTCCAGTTTTTGCACTTTTGTATCAAAAGCATTCTGGAACTCCCGGATTTTTTTCAAATCTTCGACATGTTCTGGTAACATGTAACTAGGATTCCAATTTTCTTGATCAAGCTCATATTTATATACAATTTCAAACTCCTTCCTTTTCATCTTTAGAGAATCAAGCTTTTGTGACTCAATCCAAATAGCATCCATACCATCTTCACCATATAGAAACTGAATAACATCACCAAGTGGGTTCCTGACAGTCCCATCATATTTAACCATGATATCTTCCATTTCCTTTACAAGACGCCTCTGTATGTAACCTATTTCCGAAGTCTTCACAGTAGTATCTGACAAAACTTCTCTACCTCCAATTGCATGGAAAAAGAACTCCTGGGGAATTAGGCCACGAAGATAGGAGTTCTCCACAAAACCACGACTTTCTAGACCTTTATCATCCTTTGTGAAATGGGGAAGAGTTCGACTGTCAAATCCATAAGAAATCCGTTTTCCTTCCACATTTTGTTGTCGAGCACACAATTAGTCATCTGTGATATGTTAATAAAATTTCCTTTGGACCCAGCCTTAACCATTGCCTTCAAATTATTACTCTCTGATAAACTCTTTTGAGCACTGCTTCCTGTATCATCATGGGCCTTGTTCAACATCTGATTGACTCGGTTTTCAAAGGACTTCATCATTGTACAACCAGGATCTGCCTCCAATTGTTTCTCTTGAGCAGCCTTAATAAGCAGTTTGACTTCATTTTTTGCTTTTGATATTGTTTCATTGATAACCTCCATGGTTGTAGAATCAACAATTGTGTCTCCTATACCAATACTGAAACCCTGTTGTAGCAGCCATTAGTTAACAAGCCATTGCGTGTGACCTAAGAATTTACGAGCAGCATCTGGACCAACCTCCTCCCAGATCACATGAATAAGACTTATGGAAGAAGTTCCAAGGGTTTTCTTGTAAAGAGTGCTTGAGATAACTTCTCCCTTCTCAATACGTACAATAGTATCTCCCGGAGTGATAAGGCCCGATTCAGACTCTGAATGCCATGTTGATTGTCTTATAAGATTAATCTGCTTTGGAATTATCAGATTAAATACTTGCTTGCCTGTCGAAATTGGCCTTGGCTTATAAATCGTTGGAGCAGGTATTTTTCCATCAAAATCCTCCCAACAAATTAAAATATTCATAAAGACATCCTTCTCTATGAATGTGTCTCTCTCTGTTATCTTCCGATGGCCCAAAGTGTGTCTTGGACAATACCCATAACTGGCCTATTGGACTGAGGAGAGACAATGCACTTTGGCACCATCATTAGTTCCAAGACTTCTTCTCTCATCTCAAATGACTGGGGTACATGCATATTCATTTCACCACCATCAAAATAATCATTATATGGGTACGTGACTGACAAGTTCAGTCGAAATGTTGAGTATGGCATGATTTTGATCCTGTTCCCCATTGATAGACATCTTGTGAAGACTAGGTGGTCGATTGAAAAGAACAAAGTCTCCATCATTCAAATGCCTCTCCACCTTATAACCCAACTCTAAATGGTGATCGCTACTCTTATTCAAGTAGAAAAGATCAAGTCTATGTCCATCCTCCCTGATAATGTATTTGGCACCAGTTTTCCCTGGAGGAGGATGAGGTCCATATTCAACAAGCTCCTTTAATCTATTTGATCCATGCACGTATAATTAACATACCTTCTAAAATAATGCCTCTCTGCAGTAGCAGAATGTCAACTTTAAAGAAAATAAGATCTTGATGCTATTCACAACACCTCTCCATATTATATGGAGTCACAGTTTCTGGATATGTTAAGTTCAATGCAATACTCCATGGCACTCCTAACTGATCAATGTTGATATTTGGATCAGGAGTAATAACTGTACGTGCAAAAAAATCTACACGTTTCCCCATTAAATTCCCTCTATGGGTTAGGATAGCAAAATAAGTGTGGGATAGTCAAGAAAATAAACCCAAGGGCATCCAATATGGCTTGGATGTCCACCCTACAAAAAACGATCACATCTAAACTTCAGCCTAAGAAGTCTAACACTTAAAGAAAAATACACAAGTTTTTAAAAACAAATAGTCCTCCGTGAATCTACCTTTCCATCTACAATAGAAACACATACTATGTCTTGGTTGGAAGGAACTTTGAACCAACCATTGAACCGATTTGGGGGCTTGTTACATACTAAGTTGGCTGGTTTGGTGTCCTAACCTGTTGACTTGGTACGGAACTGGTCCATTTGGCAAGTTCTGTCCCAAACTGGTATGAGCATGGATGCATGGCATTTGACCCTCAGAATGAGAAAAGAACCTAATTCTACCCTCGCTTGCCCCTAAAACCTCAAATATAGTTGATATGCAGTAGGCTAGTAGCTTGCAGCATGTTGTTTTTTAGACTCTAGAGGCCATTTAGAGCCTTGTTTATGTATTGTTTTCAGATATATATTGCACTTGGTGCCATTTTTCTATATTATTCCTTACATGGTATATACAGGAGCATACTTTGCGTATTTAGTCTCTAATGGTTTGGAATCTTGGATTTAAATTGATGTATATGAATATATATATGGTTTTATTGAGATTTTCATTTTGTATGTACTTTTTACTTTTTAGTAAACCGGTTCATAATTCAAGTCATTGACTGATTCTGATGCAAGTCTGGTTTGACCATCTGCTAGTTCTGATTTCGATTTGGTAACAACTTGTATCAGGCCACAGCATTCATTTGCTCCAAAGTCCATAGTGATAGTGAGTGATTACTTTCCTATATATTTTTTTATTGTAAATCTGTGAATAAAAAGAGCAAGACACAGTCCTTTTTTCTGACTAGAGTTTTTCCCACATGTTTCTCTAGGGTAAATCTTGTGTCCATGGTGTTCTATGGTGTGATTTTATTACTGTAGATCTGTTCTTGTTTATTACCTTAGTTTATTGATTAGAGAAGCAGGATTCTAATTATTATATCCTAATAATAAATAATAATGGTACAATAGAATAAAGTACCACTGGATTTGCAGTACTGTGTTAATGATTAGTTGTGAAGAACTGTCCAATAGAATATCCAAGGCAATTTACAGATCACCAAGAATTGTGCAATGCACTAGTTAAGAACTGAACATCCTTCAGAAGATTTTTATCTTATCTATAGAAGCTATCCTGATACCAATTTGTTTAACATTTCTCATTCTACTGCGAAGGCCTTTGGGTTAGATCTACTTACATTGCATATGCAGGTCACTTATACTTGTAAGGAAGCACTTGACTAGAAGTATTTTGGGATTCTCTGAAAAATATTCTGTGAGGTGTTAATTACATATTCTCTGAAATATATTCTGTGAAATATATCCATTTAGATTTTCACAGGTTTTAATTACTGCTTCACATGTGTCAAATTATATTTGAAAAAGGGCATCTTTATGACACCTGAAATGGTGAACATATAGGATTATATATGCATCTTTAATGCAATTGGAGGATATATGACATATTTTGGAGGGGAAGTTGTTGTTTCTTGGTAATCATAGTAATAATAATTATGTGTTGAGATTGCAGACACTGAAACAAATAATGTAGAAATCCTATATAAAAAATTTCTCATTGATAAATTGGTCTCAAAGCCTACTTTGATGACAAGACTTGGGGTTTCTTACTAGTTGCAAGTAAACATGAAATAATTTGTATCCATGACATATATACTCATATGGTCGAACAAAATCAAGGCCTCATTATTAAGTTATTAACCCCATAGTCAACATAACTTGCCCCAATTGCATTCCAAGAAACCACAGGTGCACTGGCAGTTTTCTTAACTATAGAACTTATTACAAGGCGTAGAGGTTGGGAACCTATTATAACCGATACCTCACCCACCTCGCATTAGCTTGAGTTACAAACTTACACTACTACATGAATTATTCAAACCACCAAAAGGAAGTTAGCATTTGGAGCACTGATCTATATCCATTGACAGAGTCAAAAATCTCCCCATGGAACTTAGAACAGATTATCTTGTGAGCACGTTTTAAAACCTCTCCCAATGGCACTTAGAAAAAATTATCCTGTGAGCAATTTTTAAAATCTCAAAGAGAGTCAGTCATTGTGAATGTGATATTTTATCACTACATCAGTGGACTAAGTCATGTAAATAAAAGAAATACAGGAGAAACATACAAACCTAAAACAAAATTCAAATTAGAGTACACAGATCCTTTGAACTGGAGAAAAAACCTCTTAGGGAATAAAAACTGCATACTGTATTGTGAAGTTTTCTTTGAAAAGATATTCTATTGTTGTTTCAATGCAAATACATAGTTCTGCATATAGTTTCTTATCAAGTTCCCAATCGAAGGCAATCTAGAATACAAGTAATGTTGGAAATTCAATGGATTTAGCTGAAATGTTGAGAAGAAATGGTTTTACTGCAGTATATGCAATCAGAGATGGATTCCAAGGCCGTAATGGTTGGCAAGTAGATTATTATTGTTTTTGTACCTGTGTCATATTTCTTGTGCTCGGGCTTAAGTTGTTTCGATTTTAGTAATAATTTTTTATTTATTTATTTATTTTAAGAAAATGCTAGATGGTATTAGAATTATACTAAAGGAATGGAGAAGATTCCCCTAATAAAATTTTTAACGTCTAAGACCCCATAATAATCCAGTTGGTAGTAGAAATTTGATAACAGTTTTAATGTCTAAAACCCCTAGTATTTACTAATCCCTCGAAAGAAAATAAAATTTCTTACCTAGGGCACATTTTTCCAAGGAAGTCCTTAAAGACCCTTTGTTCAACATGGCATCCAGATAAGTTGTCTGTATAACAATATTTAAACAAAACACTCTCCAAAAGCGCAACCAACATCCAAAATGCATCTTTAGTTTTCATAATTAACAATAATAATGCAGCAACATAATTTAGCCCTTGGTTCCAAAAAAAATATTTGAAAATCAATATGTCGTGGCAGATTGAATGACATAGCCATCAAGGCTCTCCAAAATTGCAATGCGTTCCTACATAGTAAAATATGAATGAATGAAGACTACATTAACCTAACTGTACAATACTAAACACGAGAGTCACGAAAAGGGAAATCAACAAGCACTCTTTGCAAAGAAGAATGACCCTCTTCAGTATCCAACCAGGGGTGGGTAGGAAAAGTACAAGCAAGATCCTGAATACAATTTAGAAAAATGATCAGAAGTTGTTTAGTAGTAGTCAATTATTGAGTTGTCATATTCATAGATACTGGCACATAGAAGTTGTTCAGTAGTAGGTAATTATTGAGTTGTCATATTCATAGATAGTGGCATGTAGTGTCATATGGTGAGTAACATCTGGCATGGAATCTCAGTGGATAGCATTTTAAGGCATTCCAATGTCTACAATAACTTTTAAACAATGACTAAAATCATCAGAACTTGTTTATTATATATGTTATAATCCCTTTTTCTAATTCGTTATTTATAAAATGAGCATTTTGTTAATACAGTTAACATCACCGAGCTCACAAACCGGGGATAACTTGGTTTTTATAACTTATATTAAAATGCTTTATAAAAAGGAAGAATTTAATTATAACATACCTCCAACTGATTTGGGTGAAAGTGGCGATCCAGCACACATGGGCCAGCAATCCAGTTCAATTACATGCCCAGGGAAGCTCGCTACGCTCAATGGCAGTTATGCCCTTTGCATGAAAGGCCAGTCTCTCTTGAAAGGAAGGAAAACTTAACTTCGGTAACCAATGGGCCTAGAATGAGTTGAAATTTGTCAATGATCACATATAAAATATAGGCATGTATTGTGGTTTGCTTCAGTTTCTCAAACTGGGCCAGATAGATCAATCACTCGCATAAAAAAAAGGCTTATGGATGTCACTAATAGTAGTGAAATCCAAACTGCTATGAGCCTATTTTGTTTGAAAGGAGTAAGAATCACGTAGGGGAGAGTATTCACGAGATAATTGCCTAAGTAGATTATTGGTTATTCAGGAATTAGTGGGGTTAATTACTTAACATCATGAATCCTGATATTGAATGAAGAAGGAAAGGTATGTCTATTCACTCAACAAATTCCCTAAAGATGGGAGGGTAAGATTGCCATGCTCAGGAAGGATCAGGACCCAAACCCATACTCTTACCATGGAATACTAGCGGGTAGCACAACCACAAATAGTACGAAACACACCTAACAGACATGCCAAGCCACAAGTACTACTCAATGGCCTTGCTCATATAAACCTTAAGCTATATTAGCTATAACTACTAGTAGTACTACCTAGATACATATGCTAATATAGACTTGCTGCAAGTGGGAATTTTCTCTTTATGTTTTGTGGTTTGCATGTATAACCAACATAGATCCATCTTAAACTAGTCACAAGATTACAAGCTAAAAATGATCTAGAATACCAAAGCAATTTAAATACATGTATCAGGGAAAAGAGAATCCATGTCTTTATTGCAAATTCAAAAATTCAAATTAAACACCAACCAATCTGGTTTGTATTAGGTACTAAGCAAATAAAAGGTTTTGTAGAGAGATATCATGAAATTTTTCTTCAGAGCTGATTACACAAAGATCCCTTCTAATAGTTTTATGCTTTTAACATCTAAGACCCCCAGTAATAAATAAGTAATAATCCATAATTCTATTAAATAATGTAAAGGGAATGCGTACCAAATTTAACCAGGGATGATTTTAGGGGTGAAATTTAGCCCAATGGCGAATTTAGAAGGTTTCCAATTTTTTTTGGGGCGAATTTTTATGTAAAAAAGGTTTTTTAGAATTAATTTTAATAGCCCACTAATTATTATTTTTAAAATATTCAAACCCTGTATAGCCAAAAACGAATTCAGCAGGAATTTTCAAGAGAAAACAGTCGCCCCCGATTTTTGTGGGAGAAATAGGGAAAAATTTATTTTCGCCAGTTTATTTTCCTTGATTTTTCCTTGGATGCACCAGTCGCCTCCGATTTTTAGGGATGGTGTTTCCTGTAAACTCATTCGCCCGTGATTTCTGGCATGGCGTTTTTTGGAGCTATTGTTCGCCCTTGATTTCTGGCATGAGTTTTTTTGGAGCTATTGTTCGCCCTCGATTTCAAGGAATAGCGGTTCTGGAGTCCGATTCGCCCTCGATTTCAAGGAATAGCGGTTCTGGGGTCCGATTCGCCCGCGATTTGGCTGCTAGAGTGCCAATAAAACCCCGAGCATCGCCCATGTTGAATCACGCTGGTAAAATTCTTGATTTTTACCCATACGAGGCTCACTAGTTTGTAGTGTGTATCTGAAGGTTTGCTAACTGCTTTGGCTACACATTTCCGAAGGGTTTCGAGCATTAAAAGGTACGTGGCAATTGGATTGATTGCTTGTATAGTACCTGTTTGAAATCCCATGTATTCAAAAATTGCAAGCGTTCTCTGTTTCCATGATTTCATTTTACTATGGTCTCACCCTAGTAATTCTCATTCAAGAGTGTTTTATCCTTATTTGTCAAGATACATAGCAGCAGTATTACTGATGTTGTCGATTTTTGAAATCCTTGAGTGGATCAAACTGGTTCAGTCCAATCAAATAATAGGTAGGGAATATGTTAATGCATGCACTGTAGCATCGATTCAGTTATGAGATGTCATTCTAGACCATGAACCTGGGAAAAATGTAATATTATTGTTGATATCAGTTCATACTAGTAGGATTTACAGCTTTGATGATTGTAGTCGTTGTTTAATGATAGGTTCTATGTACCCTTTGTATCCCTCGGTCACAGCAGAATTGTTGAAAGGATCCTTCAAGGCTTCCATGTAAAGATGTGTATATACATCACCATCATAGCGATCCATACTGAACCCAAATAATGATCTGTATGATCAAAGGAATCAACCAATGCAATAGCATTTGGGCGCATCTGAGTCCATCATTGAAAAAAGAAAATTATCTGGTAGTGCGTAGACATTATAATATTGGTCTCTGAAGAATTATGAGGCAAAAAAACACATCAAAAGGCAGAGATGCTTCTTTTCTCATACCATCAACAGATTATGAAAGATAGACATTTAATAAGCAACCGTCATGCTTTGGGGCTAAACAAAATTCATGTATTTAAGAATCAGGTGAGAAAACTGAAATTCAGTCTTCTTAAAATAAAGTATAATGAGATTCTACTGCAAACAAAACTATTCAAGATATAGAGAAACAAAGAAATATTGAAACTAAAGAGAAATATGCAAACTCACATGAGAATAAAGACTTCTTAGTTGATGCTTTGCAAGATTTGCTTGCCTTTTTGTCATGTATCCAGTGACCAGAAAATCCTCAACATGTTCACAAACTAGTGAGAGTCCATATGTATTACAGATAAGTTAATGTAGCTGCTTCTTCACATTCAAACCAGGATATGCACCATGTACTTTATTGATAAATCTGCAGATCAAGACATCATTCATGTTTGAGCTACATAGGTTTCACATTTGATTCATGTTGTAACAGAACAAAAGAGATGTAAAAGATATAAAAGGTGAATGCAATGAAACCCAGATTCAAACTTAAAATAGAAACAGTCTCTGAAAATCTTGAGACCACCTACTCTGTTCTGTGGATGGGGCTTTGGGATCTTGAAATCGAAAACTTGACGCTTAGTGTCAAGACTTGGTGGTGTTGGATTACTAATGAAGAAACAATTTGGAGTAAGTTATGGAGGCACAAATATGCTTAGAACATAGAGGAGAGAGACCTAATTTAAATCACTAGTGAATGGAAGTGGTCCCTCATCTAGAATGTTGCTTGGCAGAACAGAGCTCTTGTGCAGAATCATTGCTTCTAGGAGATAAGAGAGGGGAAATATGCTCTATTATGGGAGAATGCATGGCAACATGAGCTCCCACCTGATGTAGATGCCCCTACAGCAAGGTAGTGGGAGACTCTGGAACAATATCCCTTACAGCAAGGTTTGACACATGTGAACTTAAGTCAACATAGCTTGCATTAGCAGTAGATAAAGGTCGAAATATATTTTCTTTCAAATCATGTGTAAAATTTTCAAAACAGCTATCAGATGTTGCAAGAACCACTTCTTTAGGAATTTCAAACAATTTATCACTGAATGGGGGCGTTTGAACATCTGCTCTTGCATCATAAGAAGTAACATTCCTCTGACCTCTAGGAGTTGTGCTGAAAGTTCAAGAGAATCAATCACATTCATAAGACCATTAGGAGGACTGCAGACCTTTCTCTGTTCAGGAGTCGTCCCAGAAGAAACTTTCTCCTTTGAACAATTAGGAGTCATACAACATGTTCTGAATTACCTATCCTTACTCCCCTTTAGTGTTATAGATCATTTTGCAAATTTGTTGAATTTTAAGGAGCAACATATGGGATGAATCCTTTGGAAAGATGGGAGCAAATCTAGTTTTCAGGGTTATATCCAAAATCATGGAAGTCGTTTGAAACAATCGATTCTCAATCCTCTCTACTTGATCTTTCTTCTATGCATTTCTCATGTATCAATTAGTTTAGCTTACTGTATGCTTTCGGAGTAGCCCTAGACACCTCTGAAGGTGCTTAATGTTGATTGTACATTTGTCAGTCCCATTAACCTACATTTTTGGTCATTTACTGGACATTAATATTATTTAACTGATCTTATCTAGTTGTATTTCTTTTAAGCTTATGCAGTATGTGTCTATGGAAAGAGCATATTTGAAGATTAAGAGGCAACCAATGTCGAAAGGCTTATAGGATCTGTAAATTGGGCATAATGTAACTAAGTTCTCTTCACCTTCTAGTGCTAAATGGCATATTTGTCTGCTAAGTTTTGTCTTTTGAATGCTAAGTTATATTTGGTATGGGATGAAACTTCTGAGTTACATCTGTCACGTTCATAACGATTTCCCAAAAACAAATGCAGAACACAATCAAAAGTTGAACAAGCTTCAGACAAGGTTCTTCCCTGGTTAGATTTTCTTCTCCAATTATGGATTGGGTTAGTGTTCAGGTATGTTTAATTTTACTGAAGGTAAGGGTTTGTTAGGGAAAACTCTTATCTAGGCTAGGTAGTTCATAAGGAGATATACCCTAGTTGTATTTCCACAGGAAATTGTTCATTTTGGTATTGAATTTTATTTCAAACATACTCTGTTTTCTCATGACCTTTGTTTGAGTGATCTTGTCCATGAAGATCTCTTACTGATTTTCATAGACTGTAGTCTAATCAGTTGTGTACAGCATGGTGGAGATACATTCTCACATTGATGTTAGATATCCTATCTAAGGGATTTCATTGCATAAAACTTCATGCCGTCGGCAGATATTCAAAGGAAACTTAGTTACTACCGATGAGCCTTTGCCGGGAATTCAAAACTCACTTTGGATGTGGTTATTTAATTAGATATGGAACAAATCTTCATTTTTGCATTCTGGTGGTCGAATGTTAGTGATTGAAATTTGAAATTGGATCACTGATACTAGACAGTTAGTTGATGAATGCACCAGCATTGTTTTCTAGTCTTATTGCCTAAGATGATGAATATTTTTCTGGGTTATTTTTTCAGAATTTGAAGAGTCCATGAAAGGATTAACCTGTCCTCTCTTTGAATACCAGAAACTATGTATTCATTATATACAATCACTAAGTCTATTGTCAAACTAACAAAAAATATTTAAACTTAAAAAAATTAATGTAAAAACATCAGATGACAAAAGAGCTTGCAAAACATGTTACTAGGTGTTGAACATTTAGTTTACTAAAACCATCGTGTGGTGACTATTTTACAAACATGAAATCTGGCAACATGGTAATGTAGAAGGAATTCATATTGCCCTAAGATACTAGACTAATCAAAGGGAGAAAAGAGTAATCTCTGCACATCCTGGTGAAGTGTAATCACATTTGATGTAGGCATGCTCCATAAAAGCCTTTGAAGGCTTTGCAATATGTGCAAAAGCTCTTTGTAAACCTTGAAAAATGTCTCTGCAAGCATGTAGGGTGTATGTCACCAAGGTGCAATTAAAGAAATGTTGTGAACAACCAAAGCTACAAATTGAATTGTATATTATGCTTTAATTCATATTTTAATTTTTTAGGTTCTTTTGATGTGTCCATTCTCTCAATGAAGATGAGGTTATGCTTTTCTGCAATAACTTGTCAGAAATTCTGTGTTGAAGATTTGGACTAGTCACATCTCGAGGGGTGAATTCTATCTCAAACAAGCTCTGAAAATAAAACAGGCGATATGTAATAGAATGCTTCATAGAAGATTTGGATTAATCACATTTCTTTGGTAGAATTCCTTTTTAAACAGTTGGAAGTACTTACTGTCAATGTTCTTTCTTCCAATACTTAACTTGAGCTTCATACTCGCAGTAAAGTATTCTTGATATCTATTCTTTCTGATTAGTTTTCTTCACCCAGCTCAAATATAAGTAGGGCAACTAATTCAGTCATCTCAAATGAGTTAGTATCTAGAAAACATGATCTTAGGATTAGGCTTGAACAAAAATGATCATAGATCCTGTCCTGTTCTAAACACACTCTGCATACTGCTAAAAGTTTCTGCATCGGAAAGCTATTATAGATTTGTGTTTAAGTATTCATTTTCTACGTGTCAAACTTACTGCAAAGCTACTGTCTTCTGCATTATTTCTGTTGAAAAGGGCAAATTCAAGATTTCTAAATTAACAGAGATACAAGTGAAAATTGGGCTTAAAGTATTTTATCTGACTGTTTTGGAATGATGTTACTGATTAAGTAGGTTAATAGGGGGGTTGACATTTCAGTTCCTTGTGGCTTCTTATCCACCTTTTGTAAACTCATTCTGCTTCAATAAAATTCAGGGGCTTTAAAGAACACCAGGATATGCACCATGTACTTTATTGATAAATCTGCAGATCAAGACAGCATTCATGTTTGAGCTACATAGGTTTCACATTTGATTCATGTTGTAACAGAACAAAAGAGATGTAAAAGATATAAAAGGTGAATGCAATGAAACCCAGATTCAAACTTAAAATAGAAACAGTCTCTGAAAATCTTGAGACCACCTACTATGTTCTGTGGATGGGGCTTTGGGATCTTGAAATCGAAAACTTGACGCTTAGTGTCAAGACTTGGTGGTGTTGGATTACTAATGAAGAAACAATTTGGAGTAAGTTATGGAGGCACAAATATGCTTAGAACATAGAGGAGAGAGACCTAATTTAAATCACTAGTGAATGGAAGTGGTCCCTCATCTAGAATGTTGCTTCGCAGAACAGAGCTCTTGTGCAGAATCATTGCTTCTAGGAGATAAGAGAGGGGAAATATGCTCTATTATGGGAGAATGCATGGAAACATGAGCTCCCACCTGATGTAGATGCCCCTACAGCAAGGTAGTGGGAGACTCTGGAACAATATCCCTTACAGCAAGGTTTGACACATGTGAACTTAAGTCAACATAGCTTGCATTAGCAGTAGATAAAGGTCGAAATATATTTTCTTTCAAATCATGTGTAAAATTTTCAAAACAGCTATCAGATGTTGCAAGAACCACTTCTTTAGGAATTTCAAAAAATTTATCACTGAATGGGGGCGTTTGAACATCTGCTCTTGCATCATAAGAAGTAACATTCCTCTGACCTCTAGGAGTTGTGCTGACAGTTCAAGAGAATCAATCACATTCATAAGACCATTAGGAGGACTGCAGACCTTTCTCTGTTCAAGAGTCGTCCCAGAAGAAACTTTCTCCTTTGAACGATTAGGAGTCATACAACATGTTCTGAATTACCTATCCTTAAGGGAGGGCAAACTGGCTTCTTAGAACTTGCCTCTAGTGAATTATTTCTATTCATCAAAGTAACAGCACTAGAAAGGTTATTTAACAGAGGAAGACTTGGGCGAGATAAAATTATAACTCTACCATATTGATTCATAGATACAAATCCTGTATTGTAAAGACAACGATGCAGTGAGGTTTTGCAAGAACTTGAGACATTTAGTGATGCTTCTTTATCCTGTAAAGTTGCATCTGAGGACTCGTGCTTTGAGGCTTCATTAGATAAGGATTTGTTCTTTGCTAATGATTCATCTACTTCACAAGAACAATAAGAAGCATTGACTTCTTGAAATGTTTGTTGTGAATCACTGACCACCTTTCCAGATTGTGTGGATGGAATGCAAAGCTGAATGTGATGTTCTTCAGAAACCAAATTATAAGGCTCAGGTCTATCAGCTGTTATTCCTGAATATAGTTCATTTCATTATCAGATTAAACAAAATATTCTCAAGAAAAGCATCTCCCTTCTGTAGAATAAAAAAATGTTTAAAAACTACATTGAGGTTTAAGTTTATGAAGCTAATATAGAACCACTTCTTTAGGAATTTCAAACAATTTATCACTGAATGGGGGCGTTTGAACATCTGCATTTATCCGATTACAGATAGACTACTGTATCAGACCATCACATAGCTGCTATCTACAGCCGGCATATATCCATACAACTAAACAAAAACTGTTACAGAAATTAAAATAGGCGTCCATCCCTGGTCATCAAAATCTGAGCTATTGCTCAATTCCGTGCCTCTATAGCTTCATGAAATGGTCTGTGGTAATAACTGTAGGTGCCCCCAATAGAGTGAATAGTAATCCTCCAAGTTCCAAGTGCTAAATGTTGCTGCGTCGCTTCTTTGGAAATCTGATCGGCCATCCCATTCCTCTCCCTGTAGACAAGTGTAAATGTAATATGATTAAATGACTGTTTTAACCGTATTACCTCCTCCAGTATAGGTATGAGTACCATCACATGACAATGAGTAATCTCCTTTGCCCAGTCAATAACTATCCTGGAGTCGCCAAATATCTGAAGAGATAGACATCCTTGTTCAAGTGCAAATAACAGCAGCAGCCTAAGAGACATAAGTTCAGCATAGTTGTTAGATCCCCTCCCCAAACCAGCCATGATATGAAAGAAATGAGACTCGGTTTTGAAAAGGACTCCACCCCCACCACACTCCGATCGATGGTCAAGAGAAGCACCATCAAAATATGCCCACGGCATGGTTTTATCGATCATTTCCTCACTCACAGGTCGAGTTCTAATCTCTTTGACAGGTGTCTTGTAGTGTTGGATAACAGCCACAGCTTGTGCCACTACAGTCTCCTTCAGAATCCTGCAATCTTGAAATATGATCTTATTTCTGGTAATCCATATGCCCCATGCGAAATTACAAGGGGAAGCCCGGATGGTGTATCAGCATTTTGTTTGGCTTCTTGCTTTCGTAGGATAGCCTCATTAACATTGCATCTATCTCCAGTATGTTACATCTTTGAGACCAAGCTTCTCCCATCATGGTGTCATCCATTATCTTGTATGCTTCAACTCATACTGAGTAATATAATATTTTTCATAACATGAATCTCTGCCATAATTGTCTACACGTCCTAGCCTCCTCATGGAAAATATTAGTGGCTATCAATAACGTGCCAGGTACAACAAACATGTAGTTAACATGAATCAATACTGTAATGGGGAAGAATTTAATCCAGATCGAGTTATATATGTAGAGTGTGCTTTCACCAAGATAAGGTTCCACAGAAGTTAAGGTTTTGTAAATAGGTGTGAACAGTTCTTTTAGTTGCCCTGTATCTATCCCTCTTATTGGTATGAGGTATCTCTTATCTGTTCTTGGGCTTCACTTAGACTACCAAGAATTCAACAATAGTATGCATAAGGTGGGGAATATTTTTAGTAAAAAGGGGGTTATATTTTGGAGGACTGGCATAGCATACATTTTCAATGCTAAATTTCAAGCGATTCAAATAGTTTGATTTGTCAAGGCTTGGCACCACGTGGCTATCCTTGTTGTTATTTTTAACCTAGACTAACTCCCCTTATTTGATCCTTTTATATTATTTTTATACTTCACTTCATTGGTGTTAATGGTAAGTTGTTATCTTTGGAAATTGTCTGACTTATGGTATGTTTCTATGTTAGAACCAATGTGCAATTCCTCGAGGAACCTTTCTAATATAAGATAGGATTGTCTTATGGCTTAGAGTGGTATGTTTTCCTTAATGATTATACATTATTTAGCTCTCGTATTTTTGAACCTGGAGCCTTTTTAATCTAGGTTTTTGAGATGTTTTTTTTGTCTCACTTACACCATATTTAAATTTTGTTTTATTCCTTGAAACCTATTTATTTACACCTAACCGGATGCACTCTCCTTGAAAGTGGCATATTTTCCAGGTTTGACATGGAGCCTTCTCTAACTCATTTTATGATGATGTGGATACCTATATGACTTTATATAATCAATCAATGTTGAGTCTAGTTTTACTTTAATCATATGTTAAATTCCCCTTAACAAATAACTTACCATGATCTTCACTTAATAAAATTATGCCACATATGTAAGTGCTCCCTTATGAATTAATTTCTCCATTTGGTGCGAAGATATAATATAAATGTTGAGTCTAGTTTTACTTTTAATCATATGTTAAATTCTTCTTAACAAATAACTTACCATGATCTTCACTTAATAAGATTATGCCACATATGTAAGTGCTCCCTTATGAATTAATTTCTCCATTTGGTGCGAAGATATAATTTGGTTAGGAGGTGGTACGAATTATATTCCCCTTCCCATTTGAATTTAATATAAAAAATGAGTGGTTTTTGCCATAGGTGCCCACTATTTGTAGCCATTAAACCCCTAACACTACATATACCCCAAGGGTACGACGTAGAATTTAGATTATAATTTATTATCTTGTATTTGTAGCTTTGCTTTGTATCATTTTATCATGCCCTCAATCATTTTATCATATGTAACCATTACCATTACCTTATGCATGGGACTTGATATACAAAAATATTTGATCTCCTTGCAACTTTGATGTTGATAAGTGTATATACTCCCTAAATCTATCAGAACCGTAACGTTTTTTTCTTATGCCCCTTTATTTTCATGTTTGTTTTTGGGCAATATTATTTATGCCTACTAATGACATTCTTGGTGTTTTTTTATATTTTGATTCCAAAGTAACACTTTGATGGTTGCATAACTCTTTTTCATTTGTCTTCAATTTCAATATCTAAATCTTATTCTTGGTTGCATAACTCTTATTCATTTGTGTCTTCAATTTCAATATCCAAATCTTATTCTTTCTTTACCTCACACTTTATGAAAAGAAATTATTCTCATCCATTACATCTACATCTTGGATCTCATTTCTCTCCACATTTCATGCATTTGTCTTTCCTCCATTTGTGAGCTTCTAGATTTTATTTACTTCCTTCTCATAGATGTGGCAAAAGACATCTTGATTTGTTGGTGTATCTGTTCCTGTATGAAAGTTACTAAGAATTCAATCACTAAACCTGTGGTGTAGCAGCATTTTGTTTGGCTTCTTGCTTCCGTAGGATAGCCTCATTAACATTGCATCTATCTCCAGTATGTTACATCTTTGAGACCAAGCTTCTCCCATCATGGTGTCATCCTAGATCGGAATAGCATTTGATCAGGCCACGAACATAAAGATGCTAGATCGCCTTTTGCGTACTCGGGGAGCAGTTTCCTCAATGCTTCTGATGCTTCTTTGCTTAGAATCATAATTTAGTTGATTGTTCTTTTATTCTTTCCAGTAAATGCATATTAGAATAATTTCATTCCTAGCATTTAGTTCAGCTATTTTTCTTGTTACAAGATACCATAGGATATTTCGTACAATTCCAAAAAAGAAAACAATTTTTTTTTTTAAGTAGATTTACTCAGATTTTCAGTTTTGGAAAGAAATGATTGAAAAAATGAAAAAGAGCTTTGTTGTAGAAAGTTTTGATTTTATGGCACTTTTGTTTCCTTGTTGCAACCACGCCACACAAAAGCACTACCCTTTTTGAGTAATAATAGCCCTAAAAACTTTTTAATAAAATGAAATAGAAACAGTTTTCTTTTTTAGGGTACACTACACCAACTAGTTTTGGTTAGGATCTTGAGTTTAAATCACCTTAAACCACTCAAGATCACACATTACGCAAAAATCGTAGTGAGACTATCACAGGTAAACCCATTTCACTCAAAACTTGCCTGGGATCTATGCAGTAGGTCATTGCGAGATCAGATTGTTGGGAATACTCCTCCTACTTTCTGTTCGAGCATACGCCAGGATTGGATTGCGTATTGGGGACTCTTTCGAGTTTCGGGCTTAGCTACCCTGCCCACGCTTTCTGATTCGACCGGTGACTGTTCCCCCAGGAGTTTTCGGTGTTGTGGTATCCTTAGTATCTGACTCTAGGTTCATACACAGGTGACAGCAGAGGGTATATCTGTTGTACCTAAGACAGACGTGGGAGGAAATCCCTTGCAGGTCTTTGGGAGGGCGGTTGGGTGATTCCAGCGCTTGCAACCTTAGTCATTGTATTGTGGACCCCGGGTAACTGTCTTTCTTCCTTCGTTGATCTGTTCTGGGCCCTCATCATCCCAGACTCTTCTCCGGAAGGCATCTTTGTTTGCCTGGTTTGTATACTTAGGACTTTTTAGTTGGCGTGCTATCTGCCCCCTAGTTGTAGTGGCCACCATGTTTTAGTCTGTTATTTTATATTTATAATCATGGAGAATCAAGAGCTTCGTAGATCGAGGAGGTTTCAAAACCTTCCACCACTTAGAACCTTTACAGCCAGCTAGACGATAGCGGGTAAACCCCGGTATTTCTTCAGAAACTACTCCTGAAACAGAATTTCCTGAAGAAATTCTTGCAATAGAAAACCTTGAAATAGAGGTTCCTGAGGAACCACTACTAGGTACCACAGATCAGCGACACCCCGTATTCAGCGACAACAAAGTATTCACATGAAGGGGCATGAATGAGTTGTCATTTCCCACAGATGGTGTAAAATCGTTCCTGTTAGAAAACACTCATATCCAATCCAACAAGGGGTGGAATCCCCCAGTTGACTCATACCATTTGGACTATCTAGAGGGATGTGTCAAGTAGAACATCTTGTGTTTCGAACCAGTAATGGTGCCCACCATGAAGGGGCATGTAGCTCAATGGTCAGTCGAGGGTAGGTCATGGGATTGACTCCTAGCCTATCCAGTTTTCAACATGGTATCAAAGCCAAGTAGGTCGAGGTGGCTAGAAATCCTAAGCCAAAGTGTAGCTTAGTGGGAGAGGGGAGGGTTCAGAGCGGGAGTTTGTCGACAAGGGTAGTTCTTGAGTTTGATTCATAACTTGCCCAGTTTTCAAAGTGGCAACATACCCAAGTAGGCTTATATGGCTGGAAAACCCAAGCCAAATTGTGCACTTAAGGGGGGTGTTGGAGCCTGGAGGTAGCAATCCACATGTTTAGAACAAACTGTTGAGGGTGTCCATGATGAAGGGTCATGTAGATCAAATGATAAGGCAGCGCATCATCCAAGAATACGTCATGGGTTTGAATCTTGGCCTGTATAGTTTTCAACATGGCATCTACAGTAGGTTGAGGTGGCTAGAAGTCCTGGGAAAGTGAGGCTTAAGGGGGTGAGGAACCACTCTGTCTTTCAGTTTCAATACTGGTACATTACGTATGCCAAGTTCAACAACGATGGCATCTATTCCTACACCTACTGTTGGACCTAGCAATACAGCCAACTTTGCACCACCTCCTGCTTCTCAACCGTTATATCAGATACCTAGTACTTGGATTTCCACACCTGTTGTAGGACCAAGTGATTCTGCAACCATCCTAGTCATGAGCACCATGACTGCACCGTCCACATCAGCTTCTACTGGTTTCAATACCTTTGTAGGCCCTAACGTGAATCAATGTAGTATGCCTACAGGTAATGTACCTTTTTCCTTATTCATAATACGTGCATCAAATTTATAGAATTTTATTAGGAAAAGCTGTTCACTACATATCAATAGTACCCAAGCTGTTCACTGTATGTCTCTCTCCAATCCCAAATAGAAATGTGACAGAGACAAGAGGAAACCCTTTGGAAGCATATATCCCAAATTAGATGGTTGAAAGGAGAAAAAAATTCCAAATTATTTCATCGATCAATGATCCAATATTAACATCATAATCATATTAGTTCTCTTCTTAGTAGCCAAGTCAATAAGCTAGTTAAACATGAGGATATATAGAGAGAGTTAGTCTCCTTCTAACAATCTTTACTCAAGGAGCCACCAAGGAACATAATGGAATCCATTCACAAAATTACTCAACGGATCCCCACCACCACAACCTTGGGAAATTTTTTATTGTGGTGTGTTGTTTGTTCCCTGTTGTTCTAGTGGCCCCTAGGTTAATCACTTAGTATATTTTTGGTGCAATTGTGGAGGACCAACCTCCTCGTAGGGAATTGCAGTTGTACTAATTTTATATCATTTTTCTCATGCAGGCCTCCTTCTGGTTTCTATATTGATTTGGAATATCAATTGTGGAACATTAAGTAAGAAACAAGATGTCAAACATGGATCATGGAGAAAAAAATAAAACATTAAGACAAAAGGATGTAATGTCATATTTTCAAAAACATCAATCCAATCATCCACATCATATTCATGGTTCAAGCTCTCTTGAGCAAGGTATCGGTGAGAGAGATTTCAACACTTTGGAGGATGCCTCTGCAAAACATACAATGGATGGTAGAATACATTCCTCTAGTGATCAAAGTGAGGCAAATGCATTTTCATCAGAAATTGGTAGCTCAAATGTTGAATATTTTTCCTTGCAAGGTGACATAGACCATTCACTGAAGAGGAAAAAAGGCCGATGGGACTTCGGGAGACAATTCCAATCTGATTGGGTATCAAGATTCCCATTTATTGAACCGATACCTCCAACAAATAAGAATGAGACCTCACGAGAAGTTAAATGCATTTCATGTAGTTGGAAACTTGGCAAGGTAGTGAAATTGCAAATGAAGCTGGACACAATAGAGAAGCATGTTGGGAAGGTGTATGATAACAAAACTAGAAATGATGAGAAGAAATATACTGCTAGATGGAAATCTGATAGCCGACATCTCCAATGTGAAGAGGAATACAATAAATACTTAATAAATAAGAAAAAACTAGATGAAAGTGGAGGAACCATCACTTCTCAATTCGGAAAGATGATGGAAAAAAACTTGTTATCGAAGTCGATACAATTAAGCACTGTATTCCACATCCTATCCAATGGTCGTCCTATGACAGATTATCCAAAAATGATGAAATATCTATCTTTTATCCAAGTGCCAAATTTTCCATCTTCTCATTGGTCTTTAACGAGTGGTTGGGAATGGGGAAAATATCTAGCTCAAGTAGAAAAGGATGATATGAAAGAGAAGATTGTGAATGCAACATTTTTGTCACTGTCCTTGGATGAAGTTACAGCTGTTGATAACACTGCATGGATTTGCATGAGCATTTATACGGTCAATTACCATATCAGGAATTCCTATCTACTTGGAATTCATAAAATGAGCAAAAGTTCTACAGCAGAAAACATTTATGAACTTGTTATTAATACTTTGAAAGAAACTGGTGGTATGGATCATTCAATGATCGCAAAAAAGTTGGTATGCGTTGGAGCATATGGGGCATCAGTAATGCAGGGACAAAGGAACGGCCTTTGTGCTAGAATACAACTCTCAGCTTCACCGTATATGATTGGTATTCATTGTATGGCTCATAGAATGAATCTTGCATTTAAAATAGTGAGCAACTTTCCATTGGTTTCAAAAGTTGAATATATTGTACGTGAGGTTCATGCATACTTTTGTCGGAGTCCCAAACGGTTTTCAGAGTTTAAAAAATTTGCTGACGGTGTTACAAATGGAAACAAACTATTAAAAGGTGTTGATACAAGATGGATCTCACTGAAGGGACCAGCTCAAAGACTATTCGATGAATATGCATCCTTGGTAGGGGTGATGTATGAACATCGCCTAAGTGTAGAAAAAGCTCAAACTCTTCTCTTTCTATTAACTGATATAGAGACATATTTAACATTGGCTGGAGTTCTTCCTCTGCTTCATGAAATGAATAGCCTCGTGAAGATGTCTCAGAGTCGCACGATGTATATTGCTGAATACACAAATGCTAGAAAACTAGCATGCCTTGCATTAGATAATTTGTATATGAGAGCAGATTCTTTTACAGGTCTAGCATTTACAAATTGGGCTAAGATAATCAATATTGAAAATGATGAAAATTTATTGAAGTTTGATGAAAAAGGGTTTCTATGTATGGCAGTGCGTGGGTATATGGTTCCTTTTTATTATAATGACAAAATAGGAAGAACCACCAAAGAGTGCCCTGTGTCAAGAGAACAATTTGACAATGTTGTGATTTCAGTGAGGCGCAGCTTGATAGAAATTGCAAAATCACTATCATCAGAGATAAGAGAACGATTTCCTCGAGTTGAATTGTTGGAGGCCATGTTTGTGGTATACCCTCAATATTGGAACCATCGTCAATGTTCGGAAACTATAAAGGTTGACTTTATAGCTAAAATCAAGATTTTGCAAAGCCATTTTTGTCGAGAGACCGAGATACAAGGAGAACATATTCAAGGTATTTTAGATGGAAAAAAATTGAAAGATCAAGCCCGATGCTTTGCTGATACAATGTGGGAGCAATTTTCTAAGTTGGATAATGCTCTAGAATATGGTGCAATTACAAAATTGTGGACTACACTCAGTGGTAGTGAATATCTACTGCAACATATGTCAGAGTATTTCAAATTAGTAGATTTATGTCAAACCATGATTTTGGGATCAGTGGAGGATGAGAGAATGTTTAGTGCATTAACATTTTTGAAGTCAAAGTTGAGGAATAAGCTTGATAAAAATGTGGATACATGCTTAAGATTATATGTAACAAAGTATGAGGTTGACAATTTTCCATATGAAAGAGCAGTAGCTCTCTGGCGATCAAATTGTGAAAGAAGGGGAGAAAACAATATGGCAAATTTATCTAATGAATTTGATATGGAACATAATGTTGTTGAGGATCATAATGACGGCTCATTCGAAGAAGGTCATGTTCAGAGTGCCGAAAATGAGGACCAGTCCCAGAATGTGAATTGGGAAATGGATTTCACCTAAGATTGTATATGATCCAATACACATGAGAGACTCTTGAGTCTTATTTTGGTATAGGTGTTCCATGGACCCTTGCAGGTGATCATTATATGTAAATTTGAGCTAGCATTTTAATTAAAAATAGATTCTACATTGTACTTTTTTGTTATAACATTGATGATATGACATACATTTCCTTGATGCAGTTTATTTTAAGATTGATGTTTTTATATTTATCTTTTACATTGTCTCTTTTTTTATGTGATAGGAAATGACACTGGAATTTGACAAAGCTAGGCCTAGGAGCTATCTCTTCATATAGATAGTGTTCTGACATTGAAGGATAAATAACTAATTTGACTACACTTTCGCTAAGCAAGAATGAGCTCATTCAAGTACATGAAACCATGTTGGTGTTTATCTCAAATATTTTGTGCAAATTTTTATGGTTTGTTTATTGCTTTTATTTGAAACATTTTGTCGATTTGTGGAGTTTGCATGTATTTTGGTTAATTATTGTGTTAGACCCTTGAATGCTTCTAGTTCTCATTTGATGCTTGATTTAACCCTTTGTTGTAGCTTGAATCAATATTAGATTTAGTTGATTTCCATTGATTTAGGGTTCGAGAAAATAAGTTTTTATTACCTTTTATTTGCATGAATTAATTGTCTTCACTTTTTCGATTTGTTTATGCTGATTGTATATTTTCTTTGTAAATACTTATCGTTATTCAGAAAAATAAATGAGCTCTACATAGCTAAGCGAAGAGAAAAATGGTCTATGCACTAGGTTCCTATGCATTGATCATAGGAGACCTATTGGCACGAGACCAACATTCCTCTAGTCCAATTGGCTCAAAATTTTCCTAGCCTCCATGGGCATAATTGGCTAGTGAAGGCCAAAATGATGCATAATGTCTGATTCTATTAGTTTATCGGTTTGTCAAGGTCCAAGTCCCCACATGTCATGGAAACTCTAATCAATAGAAAAAAACAATTTGTAATAAAAGCTCTAACATGGGTTATAATAACATCTACACACCAATATCAACAAAAAATACAACATCTACAATCAAAATCAACTACTAGACACATTTAGATATGGTATCAACAAATGGTATAACATTTAGATATGGTACTAGTGTTGAGGAATTTAGATGGAAAAAAGTTACATTGTCCAAAAGTATGACACAACAATAAGATAGCCCCCAATAGTCGACACTATAGGATGCCAACAAAATCACTATAATGTTATTCAAAGTATGTGCCAAGAAAAATACTTAAGGAACATGCCTAGCTTAAAACCTATGTACAAACTTGCCTTGAAGTATCAAAAACAGTCTAGGGTAGCCACACAATCTATTGAAGGATAGTCTGTGGGTGCAATTCCTTTGTTGATTTAAGCAATTCAAAAAAGTCATCTCCCAAGACTATTAAAGAAGAAAAAGAAGAAATCTATAATAATTGCAGGGAGGACTACAAATAGATTCTAGAAACTCAAGTAGTAGAGGAAAAAATTGTAAGTAAGAAGAAGATGCAATGCTAACGTCATCAGAGCTATGAATGACAATCTCCACCCGAAGAACCCCTCTGATAATGTTCCTCCCTGCCATGTCCATGTTGAGCACATCTTGAAAGCATTGCATTCAATGAGGCTGTATTTCGCTTTGGCACTTGGCCAAACACTTTATGTGCATCCTCCAAACACCCACATTTAGAATACATGTCTCCAAGATCTACTCGGCTTTGCTTGGATATCAAGGCTTCATTAAGGCCACCACCATTTGGTATTGAGACCAAAACTTGAAATAGAGCAATTGAACTCAACATTTGAAGAATCCTTGAACTCATAATTAACAAGCAGACTGTCATTCAATGTGTTTTATAGATCAATGAAAGATTCGCCAAATTTTTACAATATTTTATAATTCAGTGAAATATTTGCCAAATTTTTACAATATTTTATAATTTAGTGAAATATTCGTCAACTTTTTACAATATTTTATAATTCAGTAAAATATTCGCCAAGATTTTACAATATCTTATAATTTAGTGAAAGATTCGCCAAGATTTTACAATATCATATAATAAAATGAAAGATTCGCCAAAAAATTATATATACATATTATATTATTGATAAAATCGCTTTCAAATTTTCCTATATATCGGGGAGATTCGCCAATTTTTTTACCATATAAATTTGGGGGGAGTTCTTAAAATCATCCCTGAATTTAACTTGAAGATAAGTGTTAAAAAATAAGTAGTCTGTATTACTTTCATTATCCTTCGAATTTCTCTCCTCCTCCTTCATCCCTTTGGTAACTTTTCTTCAAATGATTGTAGGTGTCCACCATTGTTGTGCCAAATACAATAAACTGGTAGTTCCAAAATATCATTTGGTGTTAGATTAGCAGGTGAGAGGCCTGGAGCCAAAAGGATACCCATGCAATTGTTGAACTTATCAAATACTTATTTTGCTGCTTATGCATGATCAAATGTCAAAATTAAAAGGCTTCGCAACAGTGAGAAATCCTTCCTTTGCTAAAAGATCCATAAAGAGAGTGTAAAAGACTTCAGGCAATGCTCCAATGAAGGTACCACCCAAGAATTTAATTATACCACGACGCATAAAAAGAGTGTAAAAGACTTCAGGCAATGCTCCAATGAAGGTACCACCCAAGAATTTAATTATACCATGAGGCATTTTTCCAATGGGTAAAGGTGGAACAACCAAACACCCTGCTAACCGATTGTAATTTCTTCTTGGGGCATTCTATCCCAGCACTATATGCAGCAAAAATACTTTTTCTAATTCCACTAGTATTAAATGTACATAAATGTTGAGAAAACGGTTGGCTATTTGAGTAAAAAGAAAAAAAGAAAAAACAGTCCCCATGAAGGTTTAAATGATGGGTTGTTGTGTAGGGGTTTTAGAAGTGAAAAAATTTAGAATCTTTGACTCGTTGAGAAGTGTCTTATACTAAAGAAAATAAATAGTATATTTCTTTAGAGATACATTGTACTCCCCCATAATGGATGTTCACGAAAAGGCTTGCACCATGTTTAATCTCCTTTCTAAAAATTACATGTAAGATTGTACCAGATAAATAAGGATTTTATAGAAAATGAAAATTCATTCAAAATATTTAGGGTGTGAAGCAACCACACTCAACATAACATACTCATACCCCATTTATATCAACATGCTACTACAACCACCACTATACTGTGTATGGGTTTTCTCTTCTATATTGTTACTGCACCTGAGGCTCTTTCTCCACATAGGATCTCTACAACAGTAGCAACAACAACCAACCAACCCAGTCAAAGCTTTCTTTCTCTTGAATTTTGTTCAAAATAGAGGAAACAAATTCCTATGTTTTCTCACCAAAACTAGAGAGGAACACCTTAAGCATAGGGTTTGATTGTTTTTTGTCATCCAGACATTAAAACAGAGGTATCTTTAACAAAAAATAATTACCTCCTCTTCCATTCGTGTCCATTTCTTTAGAGCCATCGATTCACAATAGAACTCAATTTGGAGACTTACTTTATTTTCTTCAAAAACCCTCGTTTGTCCCGCTTGCTATGAGGCCTGAAAGCTATAGGGGTTTTATTGAAGTGACTCCCAACTACTTGCATTAAAAAAAATGCATCTTCAACAACAACAAAATTACCTCCGCTGCCATTTCTTGTTCATTTCTTTAGAGCCATCGATTCACAACAGATCGCAATAAGGTAACTTATTTTATTTTGTTCAAACACCCTCGTTCAACCTAGTTAAATGTGTTACCTCAGCATTTTTCTCGCTTGCTATGAGGCCTGAAATCGATAGGGATTTTGTTGAAGTGAATCCTAATATTTGATTTATTGTGCATACCTGGATTTAAGCTTTAGCAGAGTTGTCTTTTGAGCAGGCGACCTTGCTTGAAATATTGATCATTGTTGATGGTTGTGATGTTGATGAGATTGAGAATAGGAGCGTTGCATCATTCATCTTCTGGTACCCAATCTAATGGAATTCAAGGCCCAGTATTCTCCTCTGCCATTCATACAGGATTGACAGGATTGAACTGTACAAAATTAAAAGGGAAAAGGTAACGAAAGTGAGAAATTGAAGCTGCAAAATAAAAAAATGAGAAATATTAAAATTGGGGAGAAAATATAAACATGAGAGGGAAGAAATTAGTATTTAATATTTTTTTGAAATGTTAAAATATATTTTTTAATATTTTACAATATATTTTTATATATTTTTATTTGTAAATTACTATATAATTTTTAATTTAGAAAATATTTTTTTTTTTAATTTTATTTACAATAAAGTTGGTTTTAGAAAATAGAAATTGGGGAGAAAAGATAAACATGAGGGAAGAAATTAGTATTTAATAATTTTTTGGAATGTTAAAATATTTTGTTTTTATATTTTACAATATTTTTTATATATTTTTATTTGTAAGGTACTATATAATTTTTAATTTAGAAAATATCTTTTTTATTTTCATTTCCAATAAAGTTAGTTTTAGAAACTATAAATAATTCCAAAATTAAATTATTTCAAAGGTTGTTTCAAAATTGCTTAAATTTAAAATCAAAGTTATAAAAACAAAAATAAAAATAGTGAAATATGATGTGTTTTTGCTTATGTCAACCTTTCTTTTTAATTTCAACCTTTCTTTTTAATTTGTGCATGAATGTTTCCATAACGTTTAGTCATGGTGTGATTCCTTGTTTTTAAGTTTTTAAGTTATTTGTTTATAAAGGAAGATTTATTCAAAAAGGAAATTCATATTCTTAGGATAATATATTTTCCTTTGGGGCTTAAGAGTCATGCATGGCCCCCAAGACATCACACATGTCTTCTAGGAGGAATGATTACCCTATGAGTATGTTATGGTTTCTATTTTAAGATTTGTAACACCATGGATGGTGATTGGGAGCTAGTCCATGGTTTGAGGTTTACAACTATGGTTAAAGGCTATATAATTTACTTTAGGGATCATTGGCCATGCATGAAGTCCTAAAGCACCATATAGGATCGACATAGGGTACATTTAGAACATAATTTAGATGTCCTATCCATTTCCAATATTGAGCCACTAGGGCTAGTTCGTAGAATCCATTCCATGTAAAAGGAGTATGGTGATGATTTCATGGTTTGGCACTCCAAAGATGGTTCTAATGTCCTAAGCCATTTTCCAACTTTAAAATATAGATTCTTACACCATAAATTTTTCCTATAACTCATGGGCTATGCACAAGGCCTTAGGGCATGAGTTAGTCCCCATATAGGGAATCTTTGTTGTGCAAACATGATATTGTCCATGTCAAATCCTCAAATCACCATGCATACCCTCCATAGGGAATCTTTAACCCATTAGTGGCATAGGATTGATGTTTTTAAGTTTCAATTACTAGGGATAGATATCAATGAAGTAAATGATCTCAAGAAAATTCAACACCCAATACCCAATGAAATGGGAAGAAACCAAATAACATGCTTTGGAAGGCTCAACTTAAGGGAAATATTTGAAGCTTTCGAGAACACTACTAGTAAACTCTTGCTTGTCTAGGTAAGTTGCAGGGGAATAGTTCATTTGGGTCCCCTTCTTGTCTAGATAAGTTGCAAGGGAATAGGCCATCTGGGTATACTCCCTTCTTTCCAAATTAAGAAGTCCCTAGATCTCTGGTTTCTGCCATCCAAGAGGAGTAATTTTGCGATGTTTAATGGTGCATTTCCATGTATGTTCCCATGGGTAGGATAGCAAAGCTCAAAGTCCAGGCATCACCACTTGCATTTTCCCACTCTTTGTTCTTTGATTCCATATCTCGTGAAGAATGTGAATGCTCAAGGCTCTTTCCCGCTCTTTGTTCTTTGATTCTATATCTCGTAAAGAATGTGAATGCTCAAGTCTCTTTGTGCAAGCATACAATTGAGAATGTCTAGATATTTACATCGAATTGCAAACATCTCCTCATAGTAGTTTTTAATTCGCCCTTTTATTAGACAAGCATAAATGGAAAAGCTCTAGGTTTGGTTTCATATTATTTGTTGACAATTTATTAAAAAATCCCATACGCATGATAATGGACAATGAGCCATTTATATAAAGAATTCTCCATTCAAATATTTCGTTGTTATTATAATAGCTTACCTTGAGTTGGCTTAATATCAACAAGATATATAGGCATGATGATGGTGGGAAGGAGGTGCTTTAGAAAGCAATATATGTTTATAAAGAATTATCTATATACTAAGATAATTCATCCTTTAAGTATTATTTATATTTAAATAGTATTTGTAATTAGAAAGCATTATTTATATACTAAGAGCATTGTTTCTTATTTTCAAGGTAAATGGTATCAATGCTAAGATCATTCCTACTAAGACCATTCCTAGTAGGAATGGTTTCTAAGGACATTATTTATATATTAAGAGCGGATTATTTATATATTAAGAGTATTGCTTCTTATTTTCAAGGTAAATGGTTTCTATAAGGACATTATTTATATATGTTATGGATGTTTTTGTTTATTTATATAATATAAAATTAGAAATTTAATAATCAAAATAAAATTTAAATTAAAAAAAATGATAAAAATAATATTTTCATTACATAAGTTAAGACCAAATTCAAGATTTACAAGTTTCGTATGCTTGGCCGTGATCTCCTTAGACCAAAATTTTTTCTAAGAGTAAAACAATATTGATCTTAAGCACAAATTATCTTTGGTACCTATATGAATTTCTAATTTGGAAAAAGCTGAGAGGAATTGTAGGTCATTTCTTAGTCTTCCCATAAGATAACTACTAAACAACTATCCAAACCCATTTCGTAAGTCATTTATCGGTAGGAGCAATAGGAGTGCTAACTAGATGGATAGATTATTTGTTTGGTGTAATGTGGAAGAATTAATGTATTTGAGGGGAAGAAGACTCTCATAGGAGTTCTAGATCGTTCCATGAATGAGAATTTTATATCCTTTTAGTGGTTAAAACAAGCACTCAAACTCCTAAAAGCTATGCACTTCAGTGTCATTCTTCTCGTTGAGAGACTTTATCTTCCCATTTCTTTGAGAGGTGAAGAATGGTTGAATAACTATATGGATGAAACTCTAAAGTTATTTGACATCCACAATAAATTATTTCATAGTTTCTTATTGGATAAAGGTTTGGTACCACCATGCTTTCATGCATTTCATCAAACACTTTGTGTGTATTCACAAGGCTTCCACATTTTATAAACATAGTAACAAGTTTTGTTTGCAAAAAGACATAAGGCTAAAATACTAATTGCTTCATGTGTAGATACACGTGTTTTCCTATCGCCATGGATTTGATAGCTAGACATTATTGTACAAGACAAGCATAATTACACGAGTCCATTCTTGTTTTTAGTTTCTCTCGAACACCTCACCAAACCTTCAACGCAGGAATCTACGAGTTGTTAACATCTAATTTGGTGTGTGCATAGTTCAGTCATTTGCTTCATTTCATTAATATATCAACTCATAATATAATCCATCCTATATTGCTCACATTGTCCTCTAATTGCAACCTGGAGTTGGATCGTATTTTTAACATTTAAAGCTATTTTGATACATATTTTGATCATGATTTTGAAGGATCTTGTGGCATAGCTTGTTGTGGATATTTGTGGCATAACTTGGACATATTTAAAAAACCCTAGATAAGTTGATTTGTGAAGGCAGTGAGAAGAGGCATTAGACATATTACTCACTGATTTTAGAGGCATTGTATCCTTAGCTTCTGCACGAAACCTAGTTGTTGGCAGGCGGTTTGGATGAGTCAGCATCATCGCGAATGCTGCGCAAGGTTGAAGGTACCATGAAAGGAGGAAAGAAGCACGCAAGGCGATAGTAGTTTATGTAGTTTTGGGTCATTTGGACCACATTATGTGGGTTTTGGGTCATTCGACCGCATTATGTGGGATTTTGGGTTAGTCCTTTTGTAAAGTTTGTTGAGAAGTAGTTAGAAAGTTGCCTAAGTGGACCGCAAATGTAAAGGTGTAAGTCTATAAATTGACTTAGCATTGTAAGTGTTGAAAAACAAGGAAGAGATAGAAGAACCGATAGTTGATTGAGTATCTGGATACCAATTGAGTGATACATGAGCTAATGAAGGATTATCTTGTTGTATCTGGGTTTTTGCAAAGATGAATATGATGTGACAGAGTTTTGAGTAGAATCATTGTGTCTTTTCCGTTTTTCTGTGGTAAATGCATTATGCGATATGAATCTGTGAATGATGCGATGTTTCCTTGTTCCGATTAATGCTTTACTGTTATATATGTTACGCATTTATGATTCTGTCAATGATAAGATCTGTTGAATGATGTTGCAATTATGTTTAATGCCTGAGTTGAATGCCTAGATATATTTCTCAATGTTGTAATAAGTTGATTAGTTGATGCACAAAATCCTCCTTCATTAGGCGAAAACATGATTCCATCAACTGTCCCTTGAACATCTCAGGTGAGACCTCATCTGCTCCGCAGGTGTTGCTGGACAGGGTAAAACCTATCTAGGCCGGTGCTCAGGGAGATCATGGTGGTTTGGGTGTCGACAGTGTGAGGAACCCCTATCGACATATTACTCGTTGATTTTGGAGGCATTGTCTTCTTAGCTTCTGCACAAACTCGAGATTACTTCCCTAGGCCAACATGAACAACAAAAGAAAAACCACAACACCAGTGCATCAAGGGATCTCCATAGGCTAGGTTGCTTTGCTCATGGGATGGCTTGCTCCGCTTGGCCTCCCTCTCCCCTACACGGCCTCAATAATAACCCTTGGCGTCATCCCAAGTCATTGAAAAAAAAAACAATCAAATAATGAAGTAGACAGAGCTGGCCATGAGCTTACCTTGATTCCTTAGCTTTGCACTAACCCTAGATTCTGCAAGAACTCGATATTGCTTCTCTAGGCCAACACGAACTCAAGATTTATCTATTCATGCATGGAAAGAAAATGATAAATGAGAGATTTAATCCAGTATGATAAATGAAGCAACGTTTTGAATAGAATTCGTCACATTAGCAATGATGGAAACAAAGGGATGGGGAGTCTTGCAATACCTGCTTCTCTAATTGATTCAGAAAGGATCTCTTCGGCTAATAATTGACGGATCAATTCTATCTGTTGGCTTGCTACACTCGGCCAAGTCCGTAGAACCTATTAGGATGGATGGGAGCCTTCAAAACCTACTGATGTTGAAACCCCAATTTGTTTTAGATGGGATAGACCTCCATTGAATGACTACGACCAAATGTATCCACTAGTAACACTGCTTTCATACAGTCTTCTGAACAACCCACAAAGCACTATCTAGCGTAGCAATTTTATGAATTTGAAAGTCCTTCTGCCTTATCGGATCGGCTCGAGCCACGCGAAAGGGATGGAAATAGAAACAACGGAACGGGAATGGGGACATACATCCCACTCTAGCTAGCTAGCTTAAATGGAAACTCGAATAGCTCACTAGGAATCGAGATAACAATAGACTCATTTACTCATGTTTTTCGTTGATCATGCACTCTAAAAATCAAGGGTGGAACGAAACAAACTACTAATAGTGGCACACACAACTCAATAGTAAATGTGTTGGCATTATGCATTTTGCGTACATTAAGTGATAAACTTAGGAAACAAACAAAAGGTGGAACATAGAATCCTTTCCAAAGGTTAGTGTCAGGCCAAATATAATGCAACATACAAAAATTTTCAAGGTTAACATGCTGCATCAATGGCGTAATTGAAATTGTGACATTTTGTTCCAAAGGACTTGAGTTAAAAGGCTAGATAAATATAATATGCCATTTGTACAAGCGATTCATTAAAAAGCACATTGCAATCGGCATTGTACTATGATGTTCTCTCCTTCCTTTGTCAAAAAAAGAATAATAAGGTTGGTTTTCAAAGGTATGGATTGTTTCGGATTCCTCAACTATTATTGTACCTGAACTTGCACATACCAAGTTGCAGCGAATCCTTCACGAAAGTGGAGTTTTCTATGTATTATCCATGATTCACTTTGAAGAGAATTTGATAAAATAATTTTCTTTTGTTTTACTTCATTCATAAAGGAAATAATTTAGTTTCCTAATATAGGTAATTCATTTTATTTTAAGTTCATAAAAATAAAACAATGTAAACATTTGAATATATAAAATTCTTCTAGTAACACTTTTTTTTGGACACAAGTTCTCTTAATATAGAGACAACGAAGTGATACATTTTTCAATTCCCAACCAACTCCTAGTTCTTGCTTTCATTTGGCCATTCACTTTCCCTTGGCTATAAATGGATAATAATTCAAGCTTATTTAGAAGCTTTTTTTCCCATGAGTAATATCAAATAAATCTTTTTCAAAAAAATGTGAATAGATACTTGAAAATATTTTAGGAACAAGACCTATAAATTGTAACTTGGAAGTATTGGAAGTGTACAAAGTGGGATTGGGAGCCTCCCATAACAAAACCCTGTTTCCATGCCTTTGTCAGTCACAAGTCTAAACCCATTCCTTTGTCATTCACAAGTGTTAAAACCTAGCTCAATATCAAAATAACAAAAACAATTTCATGTTTAAGAAAAACACGGGAGAGTTTCAATAAAATTTGTTTTTAGATTATGATCAAATTTATGAAAAATTGAAAATAACATCTTACAAAAATTAGTCGCTCCAAGTATTTGATAGCCAGAGGAGAGCACTTTCAAATTGTCTAGAGAAATGGGTATCTAAATTCAGCACATGCTTCTAACTTCTGAGGCTAAAATGCCATAGGTGATACTTGGTAAATTCGGTAGATGTTAAATTGTTGATGGTAGGGAACCATTGAAGATGATCAATGATGACCTAGGTAGGTAGGGAGGAAATAATGTTTACTTATTATATGTGGATAGAAGGATCAAGGAAAAACTCAATAGGGTGATTTAGAATTATAGATAGACTTAGGTTGAATCCAAATTTAGCCTTCAATGAGGGATGGAATTGCCAATTAGTATGGTACCTATATCTAGAATTAAAGAATAACTCTCAATCAAATCCTTTAGAATCCTCAATACCTTGGGAGCAAAGGACAAGGAGGAAAGAAACCATCGAGATGAAAGGGATGACCACCATCAACAAGAAGTAGTAGAGTGACATTTAGGATGAGGGATTCTTAAAGTTCAAAAGTGTACCTTTGAAGGAGACGACTTTCTCAATTCATGATCCAAAATCTAGACTACATGGACAATGGATGGGTCCAAAATCTAGACTATGAGAATATCCCTTTTCGCTAACATAAAATGGAATTAGCAATGCCATTAACTATGGGACAACCCCCTTAATGTTAAACATGTGCAAGTGGAGGAGAATGGAAATAGGAACTATGAAATCCCACAAAGTTGAAAAAAGCTAAGTTGGACGAGGTGAGAAACTTGTCAATGATAACTTGAAGGAGAAAAGGGAGCAATTAATTAACTCAAGACAAACAACCTCACTTAAGGAGACATTTCTTCAAACACCTACGCCTTCTAAATGAAAATTCTCTTGTGGAACATAAGGGGCAATAATGCACCTAAGAAACAAATCATTTTGAAAAACAAAATAAGAGTAGAAAAACTAGACTTAGTGTTTATTCAATAAAAAAAATGCAAAATGTATAACATGCAGTATAAATTCACCAAAATGATATGGGGAGGATGTGATTGCTCGACTAGAGGATTGAGAGTATTTTCAAGAGTTATGGAAATGATGTAGGATGCCATAAACATGGATCTAGAAAACCAACTTACCACTTATTGATAGATGACTAGCGATTTATACTTTAGACTCAAGAGTAAAGGGCAGTATAACTAATGTATATGGGTTCATTGATCTGTCACGTACCCACCCATTTATCCAATGCAAGGCAGGGAACATGATGCCAAATTTGGGGATTTCACATGATCTCATCCCATTCGTTAGATTAATATAATTAAAATATGAGTGTACAGATGTAAAACAAATCAATTATGCACAGCGGAATTAAAACAACATCCACACACAATTCATGCTCATCCAGCATATCAAAATAATCATTAATTAAACATTGCAGAAGTAAATACATAGACAGAAAAACACTTATCTTCATTGGGCAATTGTACCAAACAACTAGCTATGTCACTGCAACGTTCCACCCAACCATAGGCCAGTTGTGTTCATCAATCTCTCAACACAACTGCCACCCCCGAGCTAGGCATGATTCTTACAAGGAAAAGGGAACATTCAAGCTCATGCACAACCCAATTAACCATTTCATCTGAGCCAAGCCAGTCCAGAGCTGGGTTTATCAGGCTACATTTGAACCTTGGATGCTTTCTCTCAAGCTCAAGCCAAAACAATGGAGACCCATAACCCATACCCCAACATACTCTTTTCTCACACAGCAAACACAATCATTGGGAAGGGATACACATTTAACAATGGGATTTACAAAACAGGATCCATGGGTTCATCTCCAAATCATGGCTCACTAAATCAGACTGTGGGAAGGGAAATTCATCCCCAGAGATCAATCCGATTTCTCCCCCATGCTATGAGCATTTCAAATGGCCCAAAACGGCCCCATTGAAACCCCAAATTGATCTGTTCTCCTCCCCATTGGTCACCAAAGAAAAATGCCCTTCCCAGCCTGCAAGATGAAGGAAAACACAGGAAATCTCTTGAGAAAAACTCCCAGGTAGCTCTCCACTCGTGAGGGAGATCAGTTGGTTCATGGATAATGACTTGGGGCGCAATTCATGGCTCTTTTCTTGCCCAAGAAGCAAAAAGTGATTTCCCATGCAGGGTGGCTTGCCCATACTCGAATTTGGATAGCCATACCTCCCATTCCCCAAGGCATTAACTACTTCAACCAACTCTTAGGAGAAATCAATGATTGGGTACAAAATTCAACATGGGTAGTTGAGGGTTTGATTGGTTCTCTCATTGACACTTGGCTTGACCTAATTGGCTCCAAGGGTTTGAATATTTCCCTCCCAATTCTTTGTAAAATCATGCCCCCATCTCTTGTTGCATTGCATAGCTAGTTGTGAGTATTTTATTAAAATGCATATTTACATGATGTTTGAATTTCCAATGTGCATTACTAGCATGCAAACCATATGTATCAATAAATCGATGGCAGGGCCTTGGCCTTGAGCTCCTCACCATGATTTTATAACAATATTACATCATTTACATTTTAATGCAATAGGGTCAAAGTGGGGACGTGACATTCCCCTCCCCTTGGAATAACACCATCCTCGGTGTTCCAATACCTCAGAATATATACCCTCTTTGCACATGCCTCAAAATTCACAACTGGTGGTAGGTCTGCCCTGCATTTCATCTCTTTACTTTGAACTTTCAGGATCAAGTCCTTTGGCTTCCACAAGCTTCTCCTGCTAGATTTGGTCTTCCATCTCTACAGGTGGAAATTTCTCTATAGAAATCCCTTCCCTTTATTCACCTTCTAGCTAATCTACAAGTCTAGAATTTCATGGATGCCATCTTTCTTGTTGTCCCAGCAACTATCTGAGGAATATTTCCATCCCAAAACAAATGGTCTCTGGTCTGCTGCCATGATCACGGTGCACAAATGGCTCTCTCTTTTCTCACCAACAACACTTGGCTAGTAATAGTTCTAATCAATGGCTTTCAATTTCTCACCTGTGAGACTCATCATGGTAATTCCTGTTAGGACAAGCATAACACAATGTTAAAATTAGTCAATTATTTTTCCAATTGACATGGAACGTCCATGCTTTACTCATGAGACTTCCACACATTTCATGCTTTCCCAATATACACATGAACTCATTCATGTTCATCCTTTCACCAAAAAATAACCATTTCAGCATTCACAATTCATTTCAAGCAATTAAACACAATTTGTTTTCATTTATGACATGCACTCAACAGTCTTTTGTTTCTGAGATGCATCAGTCAAAAGGAAAGAGAAGAGTAAGAGTTTCCCCCTCTTAGTCTTGTTCCAATCCGGAGCCACACCATCACTTGTGGTTCTATGCTCCTTAGCCTCTTTCACTTCAATGTAAATGCTTGGTGTGCCATTTCTTGGCTATGACATTTTAGTGTCTAAGGTCTGTCTAATGCTTTTCAACTAGGGAACCCTTCCCTGTTGTTGCTTACAGAACCTTTGGCTGCTAGGACCCACATAGTTCCACTAGCACCATCTTTCATTACTGCTTATACTTAGCTCTTTAGGATAGTCATATGTCCACATGCATCCTCCATATGCTTTCATAGTCCTTGCTTCTAGCAATACCTACACTCAAACATTGAATTAATTCACATGTTTAGTGTATTTTCATAGGATTTATCTCTAGACAAGAGTTTGAGAAAATCATAATCAAATCATATACACATGTATATTCATAAGAAAGAAGTTGTAAGATAACCAAATACTTATATGTATCAGATGTCTTCACTTTATTCCACAGGATCCTTCTTTTCTTTCCAAGCATTGGATTTCTCGTGGATACAATAATGAATGTTGGGACAGCACGCAGGCTACTCCACAACCATTCAAATAGGCAATGCCAGGCCAGTACGTCGACTGGATTTTATCAATTAATTAGGGAATGTTTGGCTAGCACGTCGGTTGCTCCACAACATCAAGTGGTTAATGTTCCCACCAACTATTCTCTGAATTTACCAAGAATTTTATAGCGCCCAACCAGTTACTCTCTGGCTTTACCAAGAATTTTATAGCGCCCAACCAGTTACTCTCTGGCTTTACCAAGAATTTTATAGCGCCCAACCAGTCACTCTCTGGCTTTACCAAGCATTTATAGCTCCACCCAGTTACTCTCTAGGTTTACCAAGAATTTATAGTTCTTTCAGGGTCCTTGCTTCCTGTAATGGCCAAGGTTTCCAACAAAGAAACAACAGTGTATTAGCTTGGTTGTCATAAGACTTATACCTGAAATCTTCATTATTCCAAACAAGAAATAAATGAAAATGAATACTTATCTCTATTGTGCATTTTCCTTGCTACTCCACAGGTTTCCTTCTCTGCTTTACAAGCCTTGGATCACCTGTGGGGTGGATGCTTGGCCAGCACACATGCTGCTCCACAACATTATCTGAATAGGCAATGCCAAGCCAATGCGACGACTGGGTTTATCAGGCATCCCAAAAATCAGTATGCTAAGCCAGTACACCGACTGGATTTATCAAGCATTTCAAAAATCAGTATGCTAAGCCAGTACGCCGACTGGGTTTATCAAACATTTCAAAAATCAGTATGCTAAGCTAGTACACCGACTAGGTTTGTCAGGAAATAACACCTCCACAACATCCAAATAACCAATGCCAAGCTAGTACACCGACTGGGTTTGTCAGAAATTCAACAACCCTTCTCCACAACATCTAAATAACCAATGCCAAACCAGTACACCCACTGGGTTTATCAGGCAATGAGAACAACATAATATGATTATGTGGCTCCTTCTCTTATGCAAACCAGTGGTTCCCTCCAGGAACTCCATAGGTGACTCACTTGACTGCAGGCTAGAATGGCCCCACAATACCCACTCACAATACACAAGGATGATATCCCTTTTCTGCAACATAGCTCCTCGGGCCTATCCATCTCTTCTAGTGTTCTTTGGTGTGAGCGTAGAAAGGTTACCACTGCCCATACAGTCCTCTTGAGCACCCTTTCTTCACATTGCCTCTTACGTGCAACATAAAATTGCATTTGTGTAAGCTGATAGCACAAGAAGGATAAGCAGACTCATCAGTATTGCTACTCTAAAATTGTAACCATATTTCATAACATTCACTATCAAGTATTGAAACACCAGGAATGCGTCCATTCCCTTAGGGTGTAGTCAATATTGAAAACCCTTATCATAACCCAACATCTGAAAGGTATGCATCCCTTTCCGATGTGAGCCATGTAGGACCTAATCATACTCAAGCAATCTGGAATAATAATGAAATAATAAAACATGCTTTGCATATTAACTCTAGTAGCCAGACATGCATATTCTTTAGCTGGGGTTATAGAATACTCATCTGTTTTATAGATGTATCTTTTCTTTATTGGCGAAGAATGGGGGTTCCCTTCTCTGAGTCAATAGTCCTTCGGGTTGCCACCCCAATATTTTCACGTTCCTTAACCCACACATGCCTTCTTGGCATAATTTTACTGTCTCACTCACATGCTTTACCAACATGCAGTTCGGCTGAGACATTATCAACGTTTACAATGGCGTTTCACCCGAAACCCATTTCCAAAGCATGGGATCCTTCCCATCTATTTTGGCTTCTGCAGGCCATCACACATGGTCTTCCTGCAATGCGTCATCCTGGCACACTTATCAAATAGTCAAACAGTCAGCAACATTTAGCAATAAGCCTCAAATATGATTGTTTCATAACCAATCAATAACATTAATAATTAAATTCAACATGAATTTACAATTCTGTCTCCTACAGAAATTGATTTTCTTAGCAATGAGGCTATTCTCATATTGTTTGGCTCTCGTAAGTGGTATCACTCTGTCCATTATGGTTTCACCCTTGCTACCATACCTGAACATCCACCTACAACATGTCCTCCTGACACAATTCTATATAAGCCAAACAGTCATTAGCAATTATAAGCAAATTCTCAAATCTAAAACTTGTAAATTTGTTTTCCTACAAAAATTGGATTTGCAACTATGAGACTATTCTCATAAACTTAAACCAGACAATTTTCAGATTTGTTTCTTGCATAAATTACAACCATGAGAATCTTCTCATAACCTTTGGCTTCTACACATGGTAGATCTTGGTCTTTACTATGGACTTATCCTCATTGCCATACGCAAGAATTTTCTACCTGAAAACTGAAACTTCAATCATCCAAACACGTTGTGAGTATCTATGCACATAATCATTCATTGCCATAACAGTCATTGAAGTGATCTCAGAATTATAATACTCAATAATTCAAACACCTTCAGCTGTTTAACATTTGAAATGCAATGAAATATATACATTTATATATATGCATCATTATCACAATAAAATTGCAAGACATAGTCACACTATCCATGCAATTTAAATAACTGTAAATACTCATAACTTCATATTCCATGCAGCTCTGTCCTTCCAACAGAGTGCTTGGGTAGCCCATCACATGTCTACCTTCTTCATGCAGTCCTTCTCCTGCATTCATAGCAGCTTATGAAATGGTCCTAGGATTAGAAATAGTCCACCATTTCATCTATTATTTAACTGCATTGAAACATATATATGTCACACCCATGCATTCACACAATTCATTTCAACATGTGCACCTACACATGCATGCATATTTACAACATTTACCGAATATTTCAATGCACATCTCTTCAATTCCATCTTGCATGATTTCATGAATACTATGCATTCAAACATACTATGGCCTAACCATGATTACTACAGACAGCATGCACTACCATGACAGGTCCATAAGTCCTCAGTTGCTTTGGTTGTTAAACTCACAACTAATATTCACAAATGGAATGATATGAATTCATATGAATGCATTGAGGTTTCTAGAAACTATAGGGTGTAAGGCTCCCTGCCTTCCCCTACCCGCACCTCACCATACTTGGTGGGTTGGCATTCACATTTAGGCACTCAATGCAAACCAAATCACCTTAGTTTAAGCTTTGTTGAAGAGAGTCACCAAATCCTCTTTCAACATTCATGCAATTAAGCACAATTAACCCTTACCTGCATGGGTATTATTAATATCGCTTGATGTTACTTGATCAGTCGGCCTCTTACCAAGGCTACTCAGTCCTTTTGCCAACATCATGATCATGGATTGTTGCACCATCCTCTCTTCATGAGGTTGTATGCAACAATCATCATCCACATCCTTAGCCATGCTTCGGTTGTCTCTGGTCCTACAACCAATGTGAACACAACTAATTATTAGCAACCACAATCATTTGATCTTAAGTGGCTTATTGCATATGTAAATCCTCACTTTTTTACCAATATGCAATATCATATACATGCAAAAACATTTTCACATGCACTTGTGCAATATGCCATCTATCTATCCCTTTTGCATTTCCATCATTCCTATGCCATAGCTTCTATGCATATAAAACTTGTAAAATACAAAAACAATAGCAATAGCGGAGTTAAGGAATTATCCCTTTCCAAGCATGACATGGGGTCCCTTCTCCACGTCATAGATGATCATTTTATTGGTTTCCCTACCAAGCACACAAGGAATCATTAGCTGTCATTTCTCACCAAGTAGCAATTTAATACAAATGTAAAACATTCTTAGTTGCTACTTTTCAAGCATGAAATTCCTATGCTATAACAGAAATAGTTAAGGTGAGAAGTTTCCCTCTTATCAACATTGTCTTGCTGCTCCCATTGCTCTTCTGCAATTCATATTATAGCCAATTACTCTCCACAACCTTCTATGCAATTCCTGCTTCTCATCCCAAGAATTCATTTCACACTTTCAACGACTGTCTTCCGGGGGACGACGGGGGTCAAGGGGGCTTTCCCCCTTGTGGCTTCCCTTTTTTTTTTTTTTCAAACCTTCAATTTCGCGCAATCTGGCGCATAAATTCACTGCCATTTTCAGCTTTCGGCACTGGAAAAATTTTCCTGGAAAACGGTTGAAATTCTCTGTTTCAGAGCAACTTAGCGAGTTCTTCCGACCTGTTTCGGGCCAACTCGTCGAGTTCTTCCGATTCAAAACTCATTTTTTCCTTCCGATCCATTGTGGACCAACTTGTCGAGTTCCTTTCGACATTGCAGAGCAACTCGCCCATCTCTCCGATGTTGCGACGTTGCGGATGAACTCGCCAAGTTCTCCCGCTATTTCGGAACAACTCGCCAAGTTCTTCCGAAATTTCTTCTTTGATGCCGAAAACACTTAGAAATTTTTTCGGACCAACTTGTCGAGTCCTTCCGCCATTGCGGGGCAACTTGCCGAGTTCTTCCGATTGAACTCAACTTTTCCTTCCGACAACTTCGACACAAACTCGCTAGTTCTTTCCGCAGTTTCGGCCCAACTCGCCGAGTTCTTCTGTCGGAAATACTTAGAAAAATTTTGAGATTTTTCGGACCAACTCGTCGAGTTCTTCCAGTCGAAAACACAGCTTTTCCTTCCGACAACTTCGGCGCAAACTCGCCAGTTCTTTCTGCAGTTTCGGACCTACTTAGTGAGTTTCACCAAAATTTGTCCATCTTTTTCATTTAACTTTGTTAATTTTCTGCCGACTGATTCAACCCAACTTGCTAACTTGAGCCGACCATTTCGGCAGAACTCAAAATCTTGTGCCGAAACCAACTTAGCATAAAAACTCAAAAACACTTAGAAAATTTCAAATTTTTGAAATTTTTATTTTTATTTTTTCTGAAATTTTCTTAATGATTACTGCTGAGCAGGAAGCATACTTACCTCTGTAAGTTGTGATAGGTAGCCCATGAAGGCCCAATGCTGAAACCAACCTGACTCTGATACCATCTATCATGTACCCACCCATTTATCCAATGCAAGGTAGGGAACATGATGCCAAATTCGGGGCTTTCACATGATCTCAGCCCATTCGTTAGATTCATATAATTAAAATATGAGTGTGTAGATGTAAACCAAATCAATTATGCATAGCAGAATTAAAACAACATCCACACACAATTCATGCTCATCCAGCATATCAAAATAATCATTAATTAAACATTGCAGAAGTAAATACATAGACAGAAAAACACTTATCTTCATTGGGCAATTGTCCCAAACAACTAGCTATGTCGCTACAACGTTCCACCCAACCATAGGCCAATTGTGTTCATCAATCTCTCAACACAAATGCCACCCCCGAGCTGGGCATGATTCTTACAAGGAAAAGGGAACATTCAAGCTCATGCACAGCCCAATTAACCATTTCATCTGAGCCAAGCCAGTCCAGAGCTGGGTTTATCAGACTACATTTGAACCTTGAATGCTTTCTCTCAAGCTCAAGCCAAAACAATGGAGACCCACAACCCATACCCCAACATACTCTTTTCTCACACAGCAAACACAATCATTGGGAAGGGATGCACATTTAACAATGGGATTTACAAAACAGGATCCATGGGTTCATCTCCAAATCGTGGCTCACTAAATCACACTGTGGGAAGGGAAATTCATCCCCAGGGAGAAATCCGATTTCTCCCCCATGCTATGAACATTTCAAATGGCCCAAAAGGGCCCCATTGAAACCCCAAATCGATCTGTTCTCTTCCCCATTGGTCACCAAAGCAAAAACGCCCTTCCTAGCCTGCAAGATGAAGGAAAACACAGGAAATCTCTTGAGAAAAACGCCCAGGTAGCTCTCCACTCGTGAGGGAGATCAATTGGTTCATGGATAATGACGTGGGGAGCAATTCATGGCTCTTTTCTTGCCCAGGAAGCAAAATGCGATTTCCCATGCAGAGTGGCTTTCCCATACTCGAATTTGGACAGCCATACCTCCCATTTTCCAAGGCATTAACTACCTCAACCAACTCTTGGGAGAAATCAATGATTGGGTACAAAAGTCAACATGGGTAGTTGAGGGTTTGATTGGTTCTCTCATTGACACTTGGCTTGACCTAATTGGCTCCAAGGGTTTGAATATTTTTCTCCCAATTCCTTTTAAAATCATGCCCCCATCTCTTGTTGCATTGCATAGCTAGTTGTGGGTATTTTATTAAAATGCATATTTACATGATGTTTGAATTTCCAATGTGCATTACTAGCACGCAAACCATATGCATCAATAAATCGATGGCAAGGCCTTGGCCTTGAGCTCCTCACCATGATTTTATAACAATATTACATCATTTACATTTTAATGCAATAGGGTCAAGGTGGGGACGTGACATGATCCCTGAAAAATTCTAGATTAATGTTTGGAAATCTTAAGTACGATTAAGGTCCTCCCCAATTAGGAACATTGAATCATTAGAGAATACAGCCTAACCACAACAAAGTCCCTCTTTGAAAAGAAAGGATGAGTGTAAAGGTTGGTGTGGCAAGCTAGATTCTCCTGGACCTTTTAGAGCATTGATAATTTGTGGATGTATTTCCAAAGAATGCTATCTTCACTTGGAACAATTGGTGTGGAGAGTTGATTATAATATGCTCATCACGTGGCTTATAGAATGTCTCAATGAGACACCATTTTGTGGACTATAATGCTTATAATGAAATATGCCCATAATGGTAGGATGGACAAAGCTCAACAATTTTTAATAACATGCTTGAGAATAATGTTGTCTAGTGGAATGTTGTGATTTGGGATTGCATATAAAATGGGAAAATCAAGGAGGCTCACAAATTGTTTAAAAGAATGCAACAATGGAGATATGCATTGTTTCAAGCATGGAGCGATGTTCTTACATTGGTCTTGTTGTTTCTTTATGTGGACCTAATAGATACTTGGAGTGGATTTGACATACCAGTTACAATTACCAACAAAAAATTCCAAACGGTGAGGGAATTCCATCATGGTACCTTTTAAGATTATCATCATAGTTTGGACATTGACCTTCATTTGTCGAAGACATGACTAGTGAGGAATTCAAGGGAGTAAAATAATGTAAAATGTGATTAATGTGTCAAGGAAAGGGGACAAATACAAGGCAAAAGCTGGCCATTTACAAGGTGGGAGGACACATTAGTTAAATTAAAAACCTCACACATCCAAATATGCCATGTAAGTAAGGACAATTCTTCTGCATCAACCTTACCTTAGGCCATTTTGTCTCTAGGGATCATGTGACATTAATAGGTCTATGTCCACCATACAAGCCCTATAAAGGGAATCTTTATCATGTAAGTGGAATATAGTGTTCATTTCAAGTTTGGCACACTAAGGATGGCTCTCATGGCCTAGTCCATGTTCTAGGGTAAACATTCAAAGTCCTAGGCCATAACATTTTCCTCAAGGGATCGAAGCCCCCAAATGGGACCCTAGTCCATAACATCATCTCTATGTGGGAAATATTTGACTTATAAGAAAGAAATGGCCATTTCAATCTCTATGCGACCAAGAATGGTTATCATTGATTGAGCCATATTATCAAGTCAAAACATAACGTCTAAGGGTAAGGGGCTCATGGGTCATGTGTGATTCCCTAGACCACCTCAAAGGCCCCATACACTACATAGGTAATATTTAGCCAATGAGTAAGATATGTTGACCATTTCAAGGTTTGGCACACCAAGTATGGATTTAGGTCCCTAGGCCATGGACCAAGGTTTTAGGGTACAAGGCCATATGAATTACCTTGGGGATCATGGCCCATGAATGGAGGCCTAGATTATAACACAAGGCCTACATGGGGAATCTTAGCCTGTTATATGCGAGATATGTTCACCATTTTGAGGAAGGGCACGCCAGGGATGATTTTCAAGGCCCATGTTATGATATAAGGTTAAATAAGGGTCTTGGGTCGTAACATTTTTCTCTAAGCTCATGGTCCATTTTCAAGCCCTCAAACCGCCACACATACCCTTCATGGGGAATCATTAGCCTGCAAATGAGATACGATAGACATTTTCCTTTTTCCAATACTAGACATGGTTCTCAATGCAAATTCCATGGTTCAATGCTAAAATCCCTAGGCATACTCATGAGTTCAATGCCAAAAAACGGTCTCCAAAAGTTCAATTCTCATGAGTTTTAAGGGGGGTTCCAAAAAAAACGCCTCCAAAAGTTCAATTCTCATGACTTTTAGTGGGGGTTTTGACAAACCGCCCCCACAAGTTATGAGAATTGGGCTTTTAGGGCGGGCTTTTCAAACAACCACCTCCAAAATTTCAATTCTCATGACTTTTAAGGGGGGGTTCCAAACAAACCGCCTCCCAAAGTTTAATTCTCGTGACTTTTAGGGGGGGGTTTTAACAAACCGCCCCCACAAGTTATGAGAATTGGGCTTTTAAGGGGGGTTTTCAAACGACTGCCTCCAAAAGTTCAATTCTCATGACTTTTAAAGGGGGTTCCAAACAAACTGCCTCCCAAAGTTCAATTCTCATGAATTTTAGGGAGGGTTTGACAAACCGCCTCCAAAAGTTATGAGAATTGGGCTTTTACGGGGGGTTTGACAAACCGCCCCCAAAAGTTATGAGAATTGGGCTTTTAGGGGGGGTTTGACAAACCGGCCCCAAAAGTTATGAGAATTGGGCTTTTAGGGGGGGTTTTCAAACAACCGCCTCTAAAAGTTTAATTCTCATGACTTTTAAGGGGGGTTCCAAAAAAACCGCCTCCAAAAGTTCATTTCTCATGACTTTTAGGGGGGGTTTTGACAAACCGCCCCCAAAAGTTATGAGAATTGGGCTTTTAGGGGGGGTTTCCAAAAACCGCCCCCAAAAGTCAAATTTCAAGACTTTTGGGGGCGGATTTAAAAAAAACCGCCCCAAAAGTCCAATTTCCATGACTTTTAGAGGCGGTTTTAAAAGACCGCCTCCAAATGTTTGAAAAAACTTTTAAGGGAGGTTTTACCAAGGCCCCCGCAAGCCGAAACCACCCCTAAAGGGCTATTTTGTTGTAGTGATTCCTCTATACGGAAGTGTTTGTATTCCTATAGAGATGTTATTATTCCTGTATACGGAAGTGTTGTAACTTATACTTGATGGGTTATTAGACCACCTTGTTGGGGTTGGCCCTGTATAAGTCATGTGGGTTGAAGGGTTATTAGAACACCCTATTGGGGGTCGGCCATGTGGGTCAAAGGGTTATTAGACCACCCTATTGGGTGTCGGCCCAGTCAGCATTATGTTATGTGGTTAAGTTGAGGCCGACCTAGTAAAGGTTATTAGGCAAGTCAAGTCAAGTATAAATAGAGTGCGGGAGGCACTCTATTTCATCATTCTATTCTCACACACACTCTTTGGAGAGTGGCGCACTTGTGGAGGAGGAGAAGCTGGTGCTAGGAGATGTCTATCTCTTATTCTTGGGTTGTATCATTGCTCTATCTATCTCTGAGGAAGTTATTGAAGTTTTTCACCTTTATGGTTTTCCCTAAGTAAACTCCATGTCTCTTGTGTGCTTGCATTATTGTGTCCATGATTGATATACTGTAGATATGTTGTACATGTTGTTCTCTCAGTTAAGACCCTAGATCAGATTGAAGTAAATTCTGAAAAACTAACAGAAAAATACAGAGTCAGTAGACTCATTCTATACTCGTGTTATTGGTTTGGTTAATTAAATAAAGTCTCATGGAGAAAGTAGGTGACCAAAGGGTTGTTGAAAAAGTTCTTAGAGTTCTTCCAAAGAAATTTGAATCTTTAGTTGTGACCCTGAAGGAAAACAAAGATCTATCCCAATTTACTATTGATGAGTTGCAAGCTTCATTACTCAATCATGAACATAGAAACAATTGTTCAAATACATCACTGGAAGGAGCATTCATAGAACAATCATCCATAAGTTGTGGAAGAGGCAGAGGATGAAGTTCTTTCATAGGAGGTCGCAGCAGTAGCCTTGTAGTCTAGATACCAAATGACATATGGTATCTAGACTCAGGATGTAGCAATCATATGACTAGTAATTTAAATCTATTTTCTAGTCTAGATAAATCAGTTCAAACTGATGTCACACTTGGAAACAATATTCAAGTTATTGTTTTGGGTAAGGGTACTGTTGATATTCTAAAAAAATAGGGGGAGCAGAAATATATGCCCGATGTTTATTATGTTCAAGGTTTGAAGCATAATTTGATTAGCATTGGACAACTGATGGAAAAAGGTTACATAGTTCACATGATAGTAAAGCATTGTGTGATCAAAGACATATATCCAAGCAATCAGTTAATTTTTGAGGTGCAGATGACAAGCAATCGCTTGTTTCCTTTGAGGATAAGACCAATCATAAAAGGAAAAACAACTCGAGTTGTTCATGGAAGTCAAAATGAAAATTCTGAAGTTGCATTTGAGGCAGAAAGTAAAGAAGCAGAAATTCACTGTGACAAGGAAGAAAAAGACAGTGAAATGCAAGCTGCATTTCAGACAGAAATAAAGGATGAATCCTATTTATGTCACTTCAGATTTGGACATCTGAATTTTAGTGGGATGAAGCTACTACACATGAAGGATATGGTGAAAGGATTGACATTGATTGAAAAGCCAAAGAGAATTTGTGAAGGATGTATTTTTCAAAAACAACATAGAGAGAATTTTCCAGTCGGAAATTCATACAGAGCTCGCACACCAATTGAAATTATGCACTTTGATATTTTTGGACTGATGCAAACACCTTCCATGGGAGGATGCACTTACCTTTTCACATTTATTGATGATTTCACAAGAAAAACCTTGGCATATTTTATAAAACATAAATATGATGCGTTTGGTTTTTTTCAGCAGTTCAAGGCACTTGTGGAGAAGCAGAGTGGTTACAGGATCAAGATATTAAGAACAGATAGAGGTGGTGAGTATGTTTCAAATGATTTCTTAAATTTTTGTAAAAATCATGGCATACAGAAGCAATTCACTGTGCGGTATCCACCGCAGCAGAATGGTATCCCAGAGAGGAAGAACATAACCATTATGGAGATGGCGCATAGTATGTTGACAACCATTCATCTATCAAATGAATACTGGGTTGAAGCAGTGGCAACTGTTGTTTACATCATGGATCAATGTCCGACAAAGACTGTGAAGAACAAAGTTCCACAGGAAGCTTGGACAAATATGAAACATAATGTTTCACATTTAAAAGTGTTTGGTTGTGTAGCATACGCACATGTTCCAGATCAGCTAAGAAGGAAATTAGATAATAAAGGACATAAATTCATTTTTATTGGGTATTTTGAAGACACAAAAACAGACAAGTTGTATGATCTTGTTGCGAGAAAAGTTATTATCAGTTGAGATGTTCATTTTGTAGAGAATGAAGCATGGGATGGAATTGTAGAGAAGAATGTTAAATTTGTGTCACATGTTGAACATGATGACATCGCAGAAGATGTGGTTGAGACTCCGTATATGAATCAGAACTCTGTAGCTCCGCCTACTCCCAGTATTGCGCAGCATGTTTCAGCACAAGGAACTCCAACACATGTCGTAGTTCAAGATACTCCGTCGAGCACACCAAGTGTGCAGCAAACTCCAGTAGGCAGTTCACATAGTTCGACACCAGCAACTCCGACAAAGACAAGAACTCTACGTGAGATATATGAGACTGGTACACCTAATTCATTCTCAGTTTTTGCATTATTTTCTCAAGTTAATGATCCTCTCACATTTGAAGAAGCTGTTGAAGATAAATTTTGGGCACAAGCCATGGATGAAGAAATAGAATGCATCGAAAAGAATCAAACATGGGATCTAGTTAATGTTCCCAAGGACAAGGATGTGATAAGCGTGAAATAGATTTATAAGATCAAGCAAGATACTGATGGAAATGTGCAGAAGCACAAGGAAAGATTGGTAGCAAGAGGATTCACACAGAAGCTTGGCATAGACTTTAATCAAACATTTGCACCTATAGCATGAATGGACACTATAAGGACATTTTTGGCCATCGCAGCTCATAAGACATGGCATATTTACCAAATGAATGTTAAGTCTTCATTTTTAAATGATTATTTGGAGGAGGAAGTATATGTGGAGTAGCCACAAGGCTACAAAGCTCTAGGACAAGGACACAAAGTATACAAGCTGAAAAATGCACTGTATGGTTTGAAGCAATCTGCTAGAGCTTGGTACAGTTGTATTGACTCTTACCTCATTCAGAATGGATTTCACAGAAGTGAATGTGAGCCAACGTTGTACACAAAAATCAATAAGCAAGGTAATAAGCTAATTGTATGCCTATATGTAGATGATTTAATATTTACTGGTGATTTTAGCATAGAGGAATTTAGATTAGTCATGGAAAGTGAATTTGAAATGACTAATTTGGAGCTTATGAATTATTTTTTGGGCATTGAAGTCCAACAGAATGAAAATAGTATATTTATATCTCAGTTGAAGTATGCAAGTGATGTCTTGAACAGATTTAAGATGTTAAACTGTAAGACAGCTCCAACACCAGTGATAACAGGTTTGAAATTAAGCAAGGATGACGATGGATCCAATGTAGATCCTACCCTCTTTAAAATTCTTATTGGCAGCCTTATGTATCTTATAGCAACAAGGCCAGACATCATGTATGGAGTCAGTTTAATATCAAGATTCATGGAGTCACCAAAAGAATCTCATTGGCAAGCAGGTAAAAGAATTATTAGGTATGTAAGTGGAACAAAAGACTTTGGTATTTTGTATTCAACCTCATAAAATTTCAATCTCATTGGATACACTGATAGTGACAATGGAGGAAACATAGATGACAGAAAAAACATGTCTGGAAATATATTTCATTTAGGAACAGGTGTTGTATCATGGGCTTCAAAGAAACAACCCATAGTAACTCTTTCTTCAGCAAAAGCAGAGTATGTTGTAGCTACAAGCGGTGCATGTCAAGTCGTTTGGATGCGGAGGATATTAAGTAATCTGTCGCAGAACTAGCAAGAACCTACAGTCATTTACTGTGATAACAACTTAGCTATCGTGCTGTCAAAGAATCATGTGTTCCATAAGAGAACCAAGCACATTGACACAAGGTATAATTTTATTAGAGAATTGATAAATAAAAATAAATCTGTTTAGAATTTTGCAGGTCTGAAGACCAGGTCGCATAAATATTTACCAAACCATTGGAAAAGAACCCATTTCAATATCTGTGAAGTTGTTTGGGAGTGACATGTTCTGCACAGTGAACTTCGTCATCCACAGAGCATGTTTCAGCTCAGAAATATTTTGTAAATTTTTTTTTTGTTTAATGATCCCCATACGCTCATAATTAAGGGGGAGTGTTGGAGAAATGTAATTAAGAGCTGATAGCATATCTAGTCTACGCCAGCTCTGTTAGTAAGCCAATCAGTCTTTTTGTCAGTCTGTAGTGTCAGACAGTCAATTTTCACTCAATCCGACGCACGTCAAGTTAGTATTTATGTAACCACATTAGTATTTTGCATATCAAGAATTCTTAGGTAGAAGTTTATTAGAGTCTTAAATGTATCAGAGTAGCTTCAAGTTGAAGCGATCTTAAGTCGGTGGTTAGCAATTCGGGTGAATCCATGAAGATGGGTGTCTATTTTGGGGGGTCTTGTGAGAAAATAAATCTAATTTTTTTATATTTTTGTTTGGAATTTCACTTTTCACTAAAAAAAAAACTTTTAGAGAATTATGTTAGCTTTCTATTCATAATTTTTTCAATTTTTTTTATTGAGATTTGATATGTCGATTTGCTAAATGTTTGACAGTGTGTTCTTATAAAATGAAAGGACTACAAAATACTCATGTTTGGTCGCAAACGTAAAATCATTGTTAAACTTATTTTTTGCAAAAACAAAATATGCTACGACAATCTACGCACAATGTACTACTGCATGACTCTAAATTTGTAACCAATGGATCTATATACTAAATATTATATTTTTTTGAATTCGATCAATGGAGAAACCTTGTCGATTTTTAACATGTTTTTTGTCGCAAAACGTTTCTCTCAATTTACTATAAAACTAAAAAATCTACGAATACCCTTTTGAAGTAGACACGTCAATTAACTGCACCATATGTTTTTCAATTTTTTTGGTGGTGTATTTTTAAAGCTATGGATTTTTCATTTCACCGCATTTTGAAAGAGATGAAACCAAACTCGATACATGTTAAGAAAAATAATAATTAAAAATATCAGATCTCACCTATACACAACAAAATCTATACATACAGAAAGTAGATTTAATGATGAAACTAATGGTATCAAGTCCGATAGTCACTTTGTAGTGTAAGAGATTGTTTTTACCTTCCGAAAATGGAGAAACCTGAAAATTGTGCAGAACCGTGAAGTTTTCAGGTTTCAGAGGTTATTCAGCTGAATAACCTTTTTCCATAACGGAACTGTTACTTACAACAAAGGTTATTTGGCCGAAAAACCAAACGCAAAAAAAAATTCGTCGACCGAAAAAAAAAAAAAAACGTTGTCTATACTTGTATAAATAAAACTAAATACATTCATTATTTTCGCATATCTTTTGTCAAAATATTTTTGAAGGGGTTTTCAAAGGAGATTTTTTTTGCAAAAGGAGGTTTTTTTACAAGGTATTTTTCTTCCGATTTCTTTCCAAGGGGTACATTCAAAGAGTTTTTTTTCTAAGGCAATTTTGCAAAATGAGTTTTGATTCCAAGGTATTTTTGCACTTCTTATTTCTTTGCAAAGGGTTTTTTCAAAGAGTTTTTTTTCCAATGTATTTTTGCAAATATTTCTTTGCAATAGGTTTTTTCAAGGTATTTTTTTTCCAAAATATTTTTGCAAGGGAGTTTGTTTTTACAAAGTATATTTCTAAGTATTTTTTTCAAAGAAGGTTTCTTTCCAAATGGTGCATTTAAGAAGTTTTTATTCCAATTTATTCCAAGTTATTTTTGCAAATGAGTTGTATTTTCCTTCTTATTTCTTTGAAAATGGTTTTTTCAGATAGTTGTTTTCCCAATATATTTTTGCAAATGAATTATTTCTTTGCAAGGGTTTTTTTCAAAGTATTTGTTTTCCTGAATATTTTTGCAAATGAGGTTTTTTTACAAAGTATTTTTCCAAGTGGCTTTTTCAAAAAAGTTTCTTTCCAAGGGGTGCATTTACAGAGTTTTTATTCCAAGGCATTTTTGAAAAGAAGCTTTTATTTCAAGGTATTTTTGCAAATGATATGTATTTTATCTTCTTATTTATTTGAAAGGGGTTTTTTCAAATGGTTGTTTTCCCAAGGTATTTTTGCAAAAGAGTTATTTCCTTGCAATGGCTTTTCAAAGAATTTTTTTTCCAAGATATTTTGCAAAGAAGTTTTTTTTCCAAGTGGTTTTTTCAAAGAAAGTTTTTTTCCTAGGTATTTTTTCAAACAAGTTTTTTTTCAGTGATTTTACAAAGAAGATTTCTTTAGAAGATGTTCTTATTATTTTCCAATGAGTTTTTTCAAAGGTGTTTTATTGTCAAGGAGTTCTTATTTCTTTCAAAGAAGATTCTTTTCAAAAGAGATTTTTTTTCAAGGGGTTTTTTCAAAGAAAAATTATTTCCAAGGAATTTTTCTTCAAGACTCTTACAAGATTTTGATAAGGTGAAGTAAATTTCAGTTCATGTGTTTATAAATTTTGTAACTGTTTTTAAATCTTAATTTTATTTTTTTACTATAAAGTGATGATTCTTTAATTTATCATCTATAGATTAAACAATCATGGGCAGTAAGAGAAACCGTAAAAGAAAATATGATTGTAAACGTGATGATGATGATGATAGAGAAAAAAAACTCAAATATCATGCCAAAAAAGCGAGGCTTGTAGAAATGCAAGCGACAATTATTGAAGATATAAATACAGATTTACATAATAATGTTGATGAAATGGAAGTTGAAAATAGAGTACAAGAAGAACAAATTAAAGTTGAAGAGACCATTGTTGAAGATGTAAACAGTGATTTACATGCTAATGTCGATGAAGTCAATATTGAAGATCAAGTTCAGGATCCAGAAATTGGACTTGGTATGTATATATCATGTATTTTCCAAATTCATTTTTTATAATGAATTGTATTTTTGGATATATGTTAAATTAAATTTAACTTGATGTATTGGTACTTTCACCATTGATGATGAAATGTTAGAAGACATTGATTGCAACAAATATGGAGAAAAAATACCCAAACATGTTGCACGATATTGTGATCAAAATTTTTATGATGATGTTCTGAAGGATTATTCAATAGTAGGAAAAGCACAAATTTTGAGATGTTTATTAGTGTCCAAGAAGTTAGAAGGTGCTACATCATTATTGGGTATTCACAAGGCGACAAAAGACTCGAAATTGAAACATAATGTGATAGAAAATATAGGTGATGCAATAAAAAAAATCGAAAAATCTAGGAATAAAGATACCAGTGTTGCACGTAGAGCAATTCAGACAACAATTGTTTCAGCTAGTACTAGACAAAAATGTTTGACAACACAACTAGCAAAAGCAGTTGGAACCTCAAGAAAGACATTATACAAACATAGCAAATTCAGAATGCAAATAGATGAAAATGATGAACTTGCTTGTTGGGCAATTATTTGTAGACAGCCTTACAAAGATAAAATGGGAGTAGTTGTTAAAGATATTGTACAAGAATATTGGTTGGCACATGTTCGAGTTTCACCAAATTCAAGGGATGTGATACGACAAAGAGTATCACAAGGGGTATATGAAATCAGTCCAAAACATATAATGGATATGACACAAGTACAATTGTTTAATAAATTCTAGGAAGATCATCATGGAATTAATGTGTCAATCACTACATTTGTGCAACAAAAACCATGGTATGTGAGACCTATTACTATACGTGACACGTGTTGTTTCCGTTATCATGTGCAATTTCAATTATATTACGACACGTTTCTTGAATTTGGTAAAATGTTTTGGAAAAATTCACCACCTCCTCCCACAGTACGTGAATTCATATCTCAAACTCTATGTGAGAGAGATCACGATGAAGTATTTTATAATAAGAAATGTGTCAATGAAAAACATTGTCATCATTGTGGAAATATTACCTCTTATTCCACAATAAATATCCTATCGATAATGATCTCTCGCTGTCAAATGTAACCGTTGATTGGAGAAGATATGAATACATCGGTTATGCTACAAGTTCTAGTGATGCACATTCAAAAAGAATTGATTTGCGAGAAGATAAAATATGTGTGACAGATTTTCTCAAGAAATTTGAAAGTGAAATTTATAAATACACCAACCATTCACATAGAGAACGATGGCAAGACCTTCAATTCAAATAGTCTCATGAAATCTTTCCACCAGGAACAATTTTGTCAGTGATTGATTTTGCAGAAAACTACACATTTGCTGCACAAAAAGAGATACAGAGTGAATACTATCATTCTGACCAAGTTTTGATATTTGTCCATGTTCTATATAGACATTCTCAACCAAATGTTGATGGCATTGAAAGCATGTATGACAATCGAGATTTGATTAAAGAATATAACTTTTATATCAATGATGATTGTACACACGATACACATTTTGTTTAGCATTGTATTGAAAATATTTTCTACGATTCACTAAAAGGATGTGAAGTTAAATTCAATGAACATTGGATATGGTCGGATGGATGTGTGGTACAATTTAAATATTTGAGATCATTTTATTGGTTATGTCGACTTCATAAAGCATTGAACATTAAACATCGCTGGAATTTCTATGAAACTAGACATGGAAACGGTGAACATGATGGTGCAGGAGCATGTGTAAAAAGAGCACTTCGAAGATGGCAAATGAACCATTCTTCTGCACGATTTCATTCAACTGTAGAGGTTGTCCAATGGTGTAAATTACATCTAAGCCATGATTATAATCAACAATCAAAAGATGTGCGTAGGTATGTACACAATTTTTTTAATCTATATTAATTGTCAATTAAAAAAAATGTACACTAACATAAAAAATTGTCATTTGTGATTTATCATTTATTGTGTAGATTTTTTTGGCTTGTTGGGGTCCAAGATATAAATATATCAATACCATATGACGCTAACACCTAACATGGGACTAGAGATTTTCACTCTATTCAAATAAAATCCTACCAAAACGTGTTTTCATTTGACAGTAGAAAGCAATCATGCTGTTGTCATATTTTCACTGAAAATGTTGAATCTACAGAAGTTTGTGAAAAAATAATGAACAACTACATAAAACATTGGAAACACACCGAGATTAATCCCAAGGTAAAAATGCCAATAACAAGCATAGAAGAATTAGAATAAGAAGAAATAGCAATATCATCTGATGGCGACAGAATTTCATATCTTGTTAGAGAAGGTAATGATCTTACAACTTTTTTGTCGATTGTTCATTCTTTTCCATCGCCTTCAGTGCATAGTCAATTTAATTGATTTAAAAACCCTAATGCCAATTTTAATTTGCATAGGGGATGTTTTCGTTGTGATTACACTTTTAGACAACAACGAAATTGTGAAGTACTATTTGATGCGATGCACTGAAGGAAAGATGAAGTTATTGGAGGACTACAATGAAAACAGATATACATACGAGAGAGGATCAATCATTTTAAAAGGCTATTTTTTTTCAGCAAACCCATATGACTGAAAATTATGTCAAATTTCAGGATTATGAACCTGATGTTATATGTTGTCAATATAATCATTTAGTATGTGCATCTCGAATAAAATTGGTACAAGTTCTATCGAAAAAACAATTAGAAACTAAAAAATGGAAACTGTCCAAATATGACCATGAACGGATGATTGAGGATGGCATTCTGTTGCAATGTTTTTAACTATATCAAAAATGAATCGATCCATGTTTTTGTCCATGTCAAATGTTGTGTACAATATTTTTTTTCTTTGAACTATGACTATGATTTTGAATGGGAACTAGAATAAGAGTTTAAATGATTGTATTTTAGTATGCTGAAATAAATTAAAAAATTATTTGGTAATGAAAACTTTAATCTGTAATTTTGTCTTAAATTTTGTGTAAAGTATTGTATTATGGTCTCCATATGTCTATTAGACCACTTAAGGGATGAGATAATGGATGTGGCTGTCCCCACACTCTGCCCTGAATCTTTACTTTTAACTGAATGATGTAAGTGAGGAATCACCAAGAAACCTGCTGGATTTTGTATTCATCTGATCAATTTCATGCTTCTCTAATGTACTTAATAAATGAGAAATTATTATTCTTGATCCATTAGATGGGTTGATCCATTACTAGTTTTTTGGTGGCCTGGACAATCCATATAAATATGATCCATGAGTTTTTTAGAATATCACTCAAGTGTAAGTTCACATAACTGAAATCATGGCAAATGGAAATAACGCTCATTTGATTTTTAATCACAAGTAAGGATTCAAGGATTGTGAAGCATATGCTAAATTAGAGCAATAATTATTTGCAACAAATCGATGAAAATTCATCAAATTGTTGTTTAAAATCATTGCTCTAATTTAGCATAAGCTTCACAATTCTGTAATCTTTGCTTATGATTAAAAAACAAAAAATCGTTAAATCCTCATTTGCCATTATTTCGGCAGCATAAAATGTACCTGAATATTGAAAATATGAATCATTTATACAAATTTCAATTTATTATTTATATGAAATTCAAGTTTTATGTTGAAACCAAGATTCTATATATCAAAACTTCCTATCCTATCAAAACTTCCTAACGTTCATTCTTAACATTCCAAACATTCCTAACATTATATTGCACCTATCAAAACATCCTAACATTCATTCTTAACATTCCTATCAAAACTTCCTCACATTCTTACTTACATTCCTAACATTACTACCAAAACCTCATAAATTCTATCTAAACCCTAACATTAGTTTGCACCTATCAAAACTACCTAACATTCATTCTTAACATTCCTAACATTCATTGTTAACATAAACCTAACATTCATTTTTAACATTCCTAACATTCATTCTTAACATTCCTATCAAAATTTTCTAACATTCATCCTTAACATTCGTAACATTAGATTGCACCTACGAAAACTTCCTAACATTCATTCTTAACATTTCTAACATTCTTATCAAAACTTCCTAACATTCCTATCAAAACATTTTAATATTCCTATCAAAATTTGAACCTAACATTCATTCTTAACATTCCTAACAAAACTTCATATCCTATCAAAACTTCCTAACATTCATTCTTAACATTCGTTCTTAGCATTCCTAACATTCATTCTTAACATTTCAAACATTCCTAACATTAGATTGCACCTATCAAAACATCCTACCATTCATTCTTAACATTCCTATCAAAACTTCTTCAAATTCTTACTTACATTCCTAATATTCCTATCAAAACTTCCTAAATTCTATTTAAACCCTAACATTAGATTACACCTATCAAAACTACCTAACATTCAATCTTAACATTCCTAACATTCATTCTTAACATGAACCTAACATTCATTCTTAACATTCCTAACATTCATTCTTAACATTCCTATCAAAATTTTCTAACATTCATCCCTAACATTCCTAACATTAGATTGCACCTATAAAAATTTCCTAACATTCATTCTTAACATTCCTAACATTCATTCTTAACATTCTTATCAAAACTTCCTACCATTCATCCCTAACATTCCTATCGTTTTTTATATCTCAACACTGAAACTTTTTTACATCTACATACATACATAAATTTAATAATACATACATCCCAAAACATGCAAAAACATATTCTAAACATTTACTACACATAATATGTAAGTTCAATGTACATGCATATAATCCCAAAAAAAACATTCATGAACATGTGAGTTCAATGTACATATGTATCATCCAAAAATAAAACTCCTCGATGTCCAAAACTACAATATATATATATATATATATAAAGCAATATAAATCATTCTCTAATTGGAAGTCCACCACTAGCATCCACTAGGGTCTTTCCTTGGACTCGACCCAACCTACAACATATATAAAAACAGATTATGAATATCATAAATTATTTAAACATTATTAAACTAAATTCAAACATTAAAATATTAAACTTATATCAAAGAACAATTCTATTACCTCAAATTCTCTAAATGGAAGCCCACCACTATCCTCCACTGGAATCTTCCCTTTACCTCGAATAAATAAAAGAGGACCCTCCACTGGAGTCTCCCCTTTGCCTCGAAGAGCTGAAAGAGACCCAAGCTGCAACATGTATAAAAACAATTTATGAATCTCATAAATTATTTAAACTATTTTAAACTAAATTCAAAAAATTAAAATATAAAACTTATATATTAGAGAACAATTCAATTATGAACAAAATTACCTCGGTGCCAATATCCACATGCATCAAGGAAACTATATCTTGATCGTCAATTTCCATATGTTTTCTTCCCTAAAATTTAAATTTTGTTAATAAATCAAGCATACTACGAGCAAAAAAAACTAAAATTAAGTAATTAACTTAAAACCGAAACAAAAAAATTAAAATCATTAGCTCACAATAGATGGAAAATCATCTAAAAAGTTCGTATCTAAAGAAACCTGCATATAATACACATAGTTAAAATAAAAATAAAAATAAAGATAAAATATCTTTCAAACATAAATATAAATATGTAATTAATAAATATACCTTTCCAAGCTGCCCTTCTACATTTTCAACATTTTCACTAGTGGAGACTCGAAAATTATGTTCATTGAACATTCTAGAAAACTACAACCAATAAACATTTACATAATGTATCTATTACTATACATCAAAATAGGCATAATATCATACATAGATATAATGTAACAAAAAGTTCAATTCAAAATGAATAAAAAAAAGTAAATAGATTGAAAGTACACAAACCTCTCCTAAACTCAATGTGTCATTGGACAGGGCATCCGAAGCTATACCATGACAAAACTTAGCATAAGCCTTGAGATCTTCAATGCTCATTCCATCTAACTCATTGTTCATTTTGTAAACAAAATTTTGCCGAATAGTGGCTCGAGCCCTCTCTCGACTCAATCCCACATCAAATCTTACAAATGCCAAAGTTAACCTTCAACAACATTCTGCCTTGTAGTTGTCCCAAGTTCTAATGTGGGCTCCATCTCCAATTTGTAAGTCACAATCCTAGGTGGGCGAGATATTGAGGTGGAGGTCGAAGAGTAGTGGGATCTCTAAGAGCACATGGCAAATGTAGAGGATATTGCGACACCATACACACAAGTAACTTCTTTACTTTGAATAATTAGATCCATCTATGAGTAATTTGTGTTTAGTAGTTAAATCTCTCTATCCCTATTCTTGCATCGTTCCTTCCTTTCTCACACAAATTAGTTATCATTGAGTAACCATTTTTTTTTATCGTTGCTTAAAACTAAAATTAAAATGAATAATTCTCACAAAACATGTCTATTACACTGGATTTTACAGTTGTGTTTATCATATTGTCTAAATTCTTGAGAGCTATAAATTCATATAATCCAGCCAAACAAAAATGAAACCTTCTAAAACATGAAAAACTAAGAAAACTAGACATGTGTTTATGTTCACTTTAAGCATCATTTGCTTCTCCATTTTCAACTTCTTTCACTTATGATGCTACTTGTGCTTATTCTATGTCTTCATAATTACCAAGATCCCGTTGAACTGCAAATTCTATTGGACGAATACTGTTCACTGAACCTATGGAAACTATAGGGCGGTCAATCGAAGATTTATAGTTTCAAACAAAACCTAGTGTAATGTTATGATGCATTTCTAAATCTGTAGCCAACTTCTATAACCTTTCACTCTGTGCTTCCATTCTCTTTTCCATATCCAAAATCCTATCCAATTGGGCTTCATGATGACTACATATACTTTGATTAATATGCAAAATTACCTCTTGTAAGGTGTTCATTTGTGGTGATAAGCACCTCAGGACCTTGTGATGCTCTGTATAACCACAATGAATACACTTATCATGTTGGTTTTTTTCTTCCATATTACCAACATAAAGTACAAGAGAAAGGGTGCTTGGAGAAATAACCTAAATTGCAAAGAAATTTCCTAAGTCTCCATTGAGATCACCTAGACAATAAAGCAAAAAATAATTGCCAGCTAAAAACAAAGAGTTCAAGTTTTCATCCACAAACCAACATTGCCAATTAAAATAATCAACTCCACCTATCTTACCCTGATACCAAAGTTTGATAAGATGGTCGGATTTGGTGATTACCGTCCTATCTAATTATGTAACCTGTTGTACAAGCTCATATAAAAAATTATTGTTGAACGCATTAAACCTTACCTGGAAACTGGCATTTCTCTTGAGCAATTTGGGTTCCTTCGAAATCGCCAATTGATGGATGCTATTGGTGTTCCCCGGGAGGGCTTGCATTCTATACATTAGAAGAAATTTAAGGCTTTTGTTTTAAAACTAGACTTGGTCAAAGCCTATGACAGGTTGGACTGGACTTACCTGTATTTCATTTTAATTCAGACAGGCCTTCCTTTCGAATTGACTCACTGGATCATGGCTTGTGTATCCTCGGCTAATTATTCAATGTTGATTAATGGGTCACCATTGATCTGTTTCTCAGGTGACAGGGGTCTTAGGCAAGGTTGTCCCCTATCTCCTTATCTATTTATATTGGCTATGGAAGGTTTAAGTCTTCTCATACATGAGGCTAGGCGCATCGGTCAAGTTATTGGTATCAAGGTTGCTCCAACACATTATATTACTCATTTGTTGTATGTGGATGATGTCCTTATCTTTGGTTTTGGCTCTGCTGATGAATGGCTTCATCTTTCGGTTATCACGAAGTCTTTTTGCAATGCTGCCGATCTAGAATTTAGCCCCATTAAATCTACATTTCTATATCAGTGTTCGAATTCTGAGCTTATCGACCATATCTTCAGCTTGTTTCCCTTTCAGATGTTGGAATTAAGTCAGGGTTTCAAGTATCTTGGATATCATCTTAAACCGATCGGTTACACATCTCTAGATTGGGGGTGGCTCATTAAGAAGATTCATCAGTGCATTTGCGGTTGGTCATATAAATATTTATCTCTTGGGGGCCGTCTCACCCTATTAAGCTCGGTTTTACAGAGTATTCATGTTTTCTGGCTCTCATTATTTATCGTTCCTATGAAGATCATTGTGGCTATTCAGCAACTATTTGCTAGTTTCCTCTAGAATGGTGTGACTGGCACTCATAAGTGGCACCTCTGTTATTGGGATATCATTGCGCGACCAAAGGATAAGATGGGCTGGAGCATTAAGGATATCCGATTATTCAAATTTTCCCTCTGTGCAAAATATTGCTGGCGGAGTCTTCATGACGCTGGATTGTGGGGTCACACAGTGAGGGCAAAGTACATCAAGAGACTCCCCCTCTCACTTTGGCTGCGGACTGGTAATAGAAGGACTCAGGGGTCCTACATCTGGTGCAGTTTTATGTTTGTTTTTCCTATTATTGATGTTGGTGTCAACTGGAGGGTTGGCAAGGGTAATCAGGTTTACATGGGCTTGAATCCCATTGTAGGACTAGGTGAGGACTATACTATTAATAATGATCTACTTTGGGATCTCCGTGATTAGGGCATTTATGTTCTTCAGCAAGTATGTCATGTCGCAGACGGGGATAAGCTTGGCTGGATTTCGGTGGACGAATTGAACCTTAATCCTCAGCTCCATTCTTTTTGGGATGATTATATTAGTAAAATTGTTCATGCCGGTATCATGCTATCTCTGGAGGGAGATACTATATATTGGAGTTCTAATGACCATTCTGGTATTATTACTACTAGGACGGATTATTCGAAGCTCATGGAGGATGATGATGGATCCCTGTGACAATTATGGGCGAACTCTTTCTGGAAGGAAAATTGTCAGATTAAGATTTGTTGCTTTGTTTGGTTGGCCCTCATGAATAGAATCCTTACCTAGATTAACTTATGCAAGTTACGGTATCAAGGACTGGTTCATTGTTGTATTTGTAACCGGACCGATGAAGATGTTGATCATATTTTTGGTGGATGTAATATGTTCAGAACGATGCGGGCTCACCTTCAAGGAATTCTACGCTTCTCCTTCCCATGGACTGATGGCTCGATGGAGGTTAATTTTCGTCGGTGGATCACTGCTCATGTTTTTGATAAAGCTCTAATCTATGTGGTTTTTTGGGAACGGTGGAAATTTAGGAATCGGATTATATTCCTGGGCGAATATACCCTCTTCCTCTCCTTTGTGCCCGGATTGCAGGTTATTTTCTATCGTCACTTGCTTCATTGACCAAACATCCGAGACGTCTTATTCCTCATTTGGGGACAGATTACAGTTTTCCTCTTGCATATTTTGATGGAGCAGCTCAAGGGGACCTATGTGGGGTGGGAATGGTTGTTAAGCTCTCTCATTTTGACTTTTTCCTCCTTCGCATGGGCGCTAGTAAGGGAACAAACACTAGGTATGAACTTATCGCACTATGGGGACTTCTATTTTTTTCCAAGTCTTTGGCCATGTACAGGTTGAACGTATTTGGAGATTCGCTCACCATAATCTCTTGGGTCAAAGGGAAGCATAGTCTATCCTCCATTGTTTTGGATGGCTGGTTGCATAGGGTTCTCTCCCTCGTTGCTGGGTTTGAAGACATTAATTTTCATCATGTTTACCGTGAGCACAATAGTGAAGGTGACAGTTTGTCGAAATCGGCTATTGGGGACATGAATGGGACTATTACCATCATGGCTTTTTGGGAGGGTTCCATCAGGGAGACGTATTCCCTGGCGTATGCGTAACTTTTGTGTTTGCTGAGTCTTCGGTTTTCATTGTGATTGTAGTTGCTTATGTCATTGTTTTGTATGTTTGCACAGGGACTATCACAGGTTAGTGTTTATTCTGGCTGCTGGCCTTTCATTGTAGCTCTGGACACAACTTTTGCATAATAAAAGTTGTTTTTTTCGATTGAAAAAAAAAGGTTTCAATATATTATATGGTTCGGTGGTAAGTTTGGATAAGGTGGCACTAATATATAGTTTCAATATATTATATGATTCGGTGGTAAGTTTGGATAAGGTTTATCACATGGCTTAAATAAGGTTTCAACATACGGTTTGTTATATAGTTTAGAACATGGTTATAACACATTATGGCTATGTTATAATATGGTTATAACATATTGCATCCGTTTGGTTTAATATGGTTGTTTATAATATGGTATGGGTTTATTGTACTATGAACATATTCCCCATTTTTTTTAATTCTTAAACTTTAATAAATTTTAAACCATATTTTAATATAACCCTTTGAACCATGTTTGTTTCATGGAGCTTGTGGTAACCTTAGTGAAGGTCTTGGGTTCGATTCCCATGAAGGTATTGGGTTCGATTCCCATGGCTCCAACATAGCATAAAAATCATAATCATGTTTAACTTTTTTAAACCATTTTTATCATTTTTTCTCCACTTTAATCATCCTTGGCAAAACTTCAAATGCTGACAACTTCTTCATCCAGAGGTCGTTTCACGTGAAACAAACATTGACGGAAAGCTGTCGACGAACTCTTCACCACGATAACATTTGAACTGATGTTTGAATACTGTAAACCTGATCGATGATGAGATGATCCTCCTGGATCAATAACTGTAGGATCAAGATTTTCACCAAACAACCCTTCAATTAGTAGCTTTATGAGCCACAATACTTCTCGACAGGAAACACTAGCAACTATGTATTATGCTTCAGTAGTGCTCTGGGATATGGATCCATGCTTCTTGATGGACCAAGATGTCATAGCAGATCCTAGACTATAAAAGTAGTCGGATGTACTCTTATGTTCCACAATGATTCCTCCCCAACCTGATTCTGTATAACCAAGTAATATGACTCCTCCATTGGAGGCATATCTGAGTCCATATGAAATTGTACCTTGAGGGTACATAAGCACATGCTTAGCAATTGTCTAGTTTTTGTGCTTTGGATCAGATATAAATTGACTCAGAATGCTCACAGCATAACATATATCATGCCTCAAATGTATCAATTGCATTATCAAGCCTATAAGATGTCTATACAAAGTGGGATCTACTGGATCTGATCCATATCTTGACTCGTGAAGTTTCCTCAAATTGGAAACCATCGGTGTATTCATAGATTTGCAATCTATCATGCCAAACCTGCACAATATATCCTCAATGTACATATTCATTATGATCTTCATCATCATCATCATAATCATCATCTTCATCATCATCATCATCACCGTTTCCATCTTCATCATCGTTGTCGTCGTCATGAAGATGATGATGATGAAGACGTTGAAGATGACGATGATGAAGATGAAGATGATGGTGATGAAGATGATGAAGATGATGATGATGATGATGATGATGATGAAGACGATGATGATCATGATGATGATGATCATGATGACGATGACGATGATGATGATGATGATGATGATGAAGACGATGAAGATGATGGTGATGACAACCACACCGATGATGATGAAGATGTTGATGATGATGATGAAGCAGATGATGATTATGATGAAGATGGAGATGAGGATGATGATGATGATGATGAAGATGATGATGAAGAAGATGATGATGAATATGATGATGATGATGAAGATGAAGATGATGGTGATGAAGATGATGAAGATGATGATGATGATGAAGATGATGATGAAGATGACGATGATGATGAAGAAGATGACGACGATGATGATTATGATGATGACGATGATCATCACCATCATCATCATCCTCATCATCATCCTCCTCCTCCTCATCATCATCGTCCTCATCTTACTCATCCTCATCATCCTCATCATCCTCATCTTCATCATCCTCATCATCATCCTCATCCTCATCATATTCATCATCATCATCATCATCGTCATCATCATCTTCATCATCCTCATCATCATCCTCATCCTCATCATATTCATCATCATCATCATCATCGTCATCATCATCTTCATCATCATCATCATCATCATCATCCTCCTCATCATCATCATCTTCTTCATCTTCATCATCGTCATCACCCTACCTCTAACACACCCCCAAATCTCTTTCTCACTCCCTACAACTAACACCCTCTCCTCTCTCTCTCTCTCTCTCCCTCCTCTCCTCCCACTAACCATTACTAACCCCCCCCCCCCTCTCTCTCTCTCTCCCTCCTCTCCTCCCACTAACCATTACTAACCCCCCCCCCCTCTCTCTCTCTCTCTCTCTCTAACCCCCTTCATAGCCCCTTACCCCTAACTAACCCCCCCTCTCTCACTCTTTATTCTTTGCTTCTACACCCCCCCCCTCTCTCTCTCTCTCTCTCCCCTAACCTCTCCCCTATCCATAACCATCCTACTCTTTCTATCTCTCTCCTACTCCCCATAACCCTAAATCCCCTCCTCTCTATATCTCTCCCCTCCTCTCCCTAGCCCTTACTAACCCACACTCTCTTAGTCTCTCTCTCTTCCCTACACCTCCACCTCCCTATGCTTCTCAGTAAATCCCTGAGCATTGGTTTGGGCACAGTATAAAAGGCCAATTTGCGGGAAACCTCCACTACAAGGTATTTCCCTTGTAGTGAGAGAGAGAGAAAGATTAATGAGAGAGAGAGAGAGAGGGGGGGACATAGGGGGGAGAAGAGAGGATGGGGGTTACATAGACAAAGAGAGAGAGAGAGAGAGAGAGAGAGAGAGAGAGAGAGAGAGAGGATAAGGTTTAGGGGCAGAGGGGAGCATGGTTAAGGAGATAGTGAGAGAGGGGGGAGGGGCAAGAGGGAGCTTAGGAAGAGATGGGAGGAGTGAGAGGGAAAGTGTTGGTTGTGGAGCCTGATCTTTCAGTCTCATAGATGATGTTGTTTCAGTCATGTTTATACCCCAATTTTGGTTATGATCTCGGCATGTGCAACGGGAGGTCTGGGGGCCAGCAAGCCCCCGAAAGAAATTTTTGTTATGGGTTGTTTGAGATGGATGAAGATGACATCAAAACTACATTTCGGATTAGTAAAGAAATGCACGCACGCGTTAATAGCGCGTGTGTGCTATTAGTGCGTACGCGTGTATTTAAAACAACCCACATGCGTCCTTTAAATTTCTAAATTTTGGCAGGAAATTCCTTTCCCACCACTATGGTGAATGACTTGGCCACTATGGTTTTAGGTTCAGGTTGCCAAACCAAGTGGCTTGGACTGGGTTATAACAAAATACATCTTATTCTATAACTTCTTCTGTTTCGAGCATGATTATGCGTATGCTACACTTGTCCATTTCTAATGAAATTGTACACACTTGTAGAACTATGTGTGCAGTTTCTGAATATGTAATTTTTTATTAAATCTATTATTTGTTTCTATTTTTAATTAATTTTAATTGCACTAACGTCAATCTTACACAAAAAGTAGGTTATTTCTTTCGTCTATAACTTTTGATTGGCTCACCTATTTTGAAAACAGAAAAGAACCCACACAAGTACACACAAATACCTACATCCTAAAAAAAACAAAGTTCATTGATTATGTTAAGACCATGATGTCGGGGACCAATGCTCGACCTAGTCATTTTAGGGCTTGGTTGGCTTCCTTAATTAAAAATAAAATAAAATTAACATAAATAAATATGGAAAAATAGCGTTGCACTAGAACGACCTGTTATCTACGACTGTATATAATTATTTTCACAAAATTCCGCCATTTTCATACCAAACCAGGGGACCAACACAAACATATTCATTATGTTTTCTTAAAAAAATAACATACCAACCTTAGGAGAACCCCATTTTTTGGGATTTATACTTAATTTTCATATATAATATTTTTATATTTCGGAAGGTAATCCAATTGTCTACGATTCATCTTCTTATGCCATATTCCAAAAAGTTGTGTAGGTAGCTCTAATATTGCTTTTTGACATTTAGATTTATGTTTTTCTAGAAGTTCATTGTGACTAACGCATCATGAGTGGCCAACATTAGCTTGCACTATCCCTGAGGTCAAAGTGAGATCAAGACCTAACATGCCAGGGTGAGAAACCATGAAATTTTCCTCTTTATCTAAGAGTGCTAGTGTCCCCTCCAAGAGGTCAATCATCTCTTGTGTAATAGGTTTAAGTTTCATATCTATAAATGCACACTCTTATTATGCACATCTATAATATAACTAATTAAATGATTGATTAAATATTTTTTAAATATTTATCTTATGGTGTGTGTGTGTGTTAAAGAAAACAAATTGATATTGATAAAAACACTTCTTACATCAATTTATAGAAAGAAAATTGGATCAGAAAATTTGCTTCTGACACGGTGGAAAGATAATATGGAAGGGAGGCCATAACCAAGGTTTGGAAGTCCCTAAAGAAGGGATTTTTGAACATGTATATCATTGGGACAAGACACAAGAAGCCATGAATTTGCAAAAGATTGTATACTTGCGGCATCATAGATTTGTATATTATGAAGGAAGCAACCTCATCAAATGGGAAGCCTCAAGGAGAGACATATGGGAATGTAAATAAGGCCAGTCCTTTTTGTTCAAGGATGGCAAGGAAAGTATATTACTTTTATGAGGTCTAATGAGAATTCAACCAATTAAAGGGAAATGAAATGGAATACATTAGGTCTAGAGGGATCAACAAGGAAGCTGGTTGAAGCACAGGGGGTTCACACAGTGAACTTGTTACATAGCACGATCGTTCTCATGCTATTAAAGAATATCCCTAATTTCATGAAATATTGGAAAATGCGTTCTGAAATTGTATTGTTGAACCCCCCTCCCAATATGCCTTTCCAATTAAGAAAACCGCTAGTTTCACCAGATATTGTAGGTATCCATTTTCATCAACCCATTTTTAACACCCCATTTATATCATATTATAAATTTGTAACAAACAATATCCCTAACACATCTTAGTATAAGCAAACAAGATGCGAAATAAAATAATAGTATAATGCTAATAATGATCCCACTAGGATTGCAGGGGAAACTGATCAATTTGTAGCATTGGATAGTGGAAGACCCAACGAAATAGTACTGGGGAAGGAAAAATGTGTAAAAGGAAACCTAGTCAAGAGATCAACATAAAAAATAATGTAAAACACTGATAGTCCAATTGTTAGTTAAATTCTTAGAAAAGATGAGAATTGCAGATCTTTCACACCACAACCTGCCAATCTACCAATTTTATATATGTAAATACAAATATTAAATTAAATTCCATAAAAATGCAAAATTGAAACCTTTTCGTGGATGGACTCCCCTACCTTCCTATCAAAACAAATATCATTGATGTTTGAACCCAAATGAACATAGAAAAATTCCTTGTACTTTTCAATAACACCACATGATCATGTGCATAGCTTAGATTTGGGTCATTGACAAGATCCAATGAATTGCATCCACTTCCTCTACATTTATTCTTGCAATCAAGGGAATTAACAACATTTAGTTACCTTTTCTTGGGTTATATCTAGTTTTTTTATCTTTACAAGAGAGGAAAAATATCCATTGTTAGGTTTTAAGCATGCAATAGTTATAAATATGTACAGATGGTGGAACTTATATGATACCATTTCATGGCAACGATAACACATAGGGTATGCAAATAAGGATTTAGTTTTTCACCTATGTTCATTTCAGTTCCAATACAATATTAAGACGAATGTCTTTCATATAAGAATTGAAATTACAATTATGAATGTGCCAAATATAACTCAATCTAACAATTGTTCCTAACTGGCAATATGAAAATATTAAAGAAGAATACAAAAAGTTTAAAATAATCTATTAAATGAGGATTGCTCAAGGAAAATAATCCAAAGAGACTTCCATAGATATTATCATTGGTACACTATATCATAATTATGCAAAACTTAGGATCATAAGCAATATTGGATAAAAATGGAGGGTCCTTAAGTTTTATGTGGGTATGAATTGAGCCCGTGATTTGGAGGTATGAATCCATCCCACGATTTGGAGGTTATTCCTCAGCACACCCAAATAAAATAACCCTCAATATTTATATTATTATGTAAAATTAAAAAACCCCCTTGATCCCTTAATACGTGGCAATATATTTTTGATATTTTTAAGAGTATTCAGACCCCCAATATGAATGGACATGATATGATATTGGCTCACTAGTGAACCCCCCATGGGTTGAAGGTGATCAAAATGAAAGAGATTGGTGGTGTAATGTAAGATTCATATGTTTTTATTTTTTGTTTAAAATGGGTTATGACTCCATGCATACTCTTGTCCTTCATGTGATATTTTTAGATACATAGGAAGCAATTTGCAGGGGCACTTCTCAGTTTCATTAGAACTTTATAAAGATCCTTCTTTATTCCATAGCCTAATTTGCATGAGGTAAAAACTGCTCTACTTAAATACATCATATAGTTCATGGCATGGAATACAACAAAGTAAATCACATTGGTCTAATAAGTCTATACTTTCAGAAAATGTCATGCATTTGGTGGCATTGATAAAGCATTTGTACATACTGCATCAAAATGTATTGCAACTCTCAAGAAGAGCAGAGCTAAATCATTGTGATTTATATTTTGTCTATTTATTTTCTTTGTTTATAGCTTTGATCTATTTTCAAATACATGATCTATAAAAATTTAATTGTTTAAAATTTCATAATGCTAGTCACTTCTAGGAAAAATGGCGTCGGGCTTAAAACATTTATCTTGCATTGCAAACCAGACATTGTTCTCTATTAATCTAGGTTGAATTGTTTACCACTGACATGGGTACCTTGCCAAATTTCATGGTCTAGCCATTTTTTTAAGGATATAGGGAGTTTTTATTGACCTCTTTAGTTTATACAACTTAGGCGAGGGTGGGATTGATTCAATGAACACATACCCCATCCTATATTCACATTAAAACTTGGGTTTAGTATCCTCTTTTAAGTTGCTAAGTTCAAGGACATGCATATTTCAAGTTGACAATAATGGCTAAGTGGGAATTCCAATGGGTCTATGCTCCTTTACTAAGAAAAAAAAACCTTGCAATCTATAATCTCAAATTCAATCCCTTCTCCCAAATTTATTGTGGTCATTTTTAATATTTGGAAAAAAAAATATTTTTACTTATTCATATTCACCAATTGGGTACATTAGAGTGTCTTCATAAGCATGATAGGGGTTATATCACACTTTTATATGTTTACCAATCTTGGAGGGTCCATACCCAGCATAAAGTAGTAGAAGTAGATAATATTAGAGTTTATTTTAATACATGTTCATTGTAATTTTTTTATTCAATTTCAATGAATGAAGTCAAATTTATTAGAGTTGGTTCACTAATAAGGATGACAATATGTTAATTTGTATGCCTCAATTCCATTTTTTTACTGGAGTATACCCAACCCACTTGGCATGAATATCAAAAGAGATGAGGATAGGTGCTAGCCTTGAGCGATTTTGAAAAAATGCATGCCCCTTTTGACTCTTACCACTTGTTGCAGCATAAATATTTTGTGTGAAGATTTTGTAAGATTTTGTGAATCTTATTATCCCTTTATTGAAAATTATTTTAATAGAAATCGCAATCAAGGAATCTAAGGCCATAAGAAATCAGAGTTGAGAAATGTTCCTTCGACATAAATGATGATAATCGTGAAAAAAATCCCAACATATTCATTTGAATTATCGTGGAGCATACTAGAATGAGAACACAGTAGGTGCAGTTGTTAGTGGTCTAGACTAGAAATATCTATTAAAATATGGCTTATAATAAGTTCATTTTTCCATTGAACAAACATGTTATATAGTTTTAATAATTTCATATTATGTATTCCATTAGCTCTGCATTTTTTTTTTTGTAAGTTGCAGACAAAAAATTAATTAACAGAGCCAAAAAAGGTGGCAGGAAATACATACAAAGCCGAAGCATCTGTAGCAGACTGGGGAGGCCTCGGATGATGAAGCCACCATCCCAGTCTCTCAAAAATACTGAAAGTGTTGTCATTATACAAAATAGAGACCCCCTGGGTGAGGTCTTCCCATAAAAAGGACTGGGACTTGTTCCAAAAAAATATTACATGTTGTCTAGGAGTGCTATAGATTAAACCAAATAGTAAATGAAAACAAAAAGCTGGAAATCACAGAGATAACCCGGAGCAATGATAGCCCATATAACGACTTGCAGGTGGTGCGTTTGGTTCCTCCTCAAGGATGGGACAGGTAGCATAGAAGTCTTCAAAAGTCCCCGGAGGGGAGAGAGCAGGGGAAGGAGAACCTAGGGCACCAGGACCTTCATGAGTGGTGTCGTTGGAAAGCGTAGCAAGAGCCAAACTTTTGTATTTTCTGACCATGGTTTTTTTCTTTGCAAACCCTTCCTCCAGAGCTTTCGGTTCAGCAACTTCCACAGTGTTTCCTTGCGTCGCCTGATCAGAATTGCCGCCCAAGGAGAAGATATCCCAGGTCATGTTGGCGTCCAGGGTGTTTAAGTGATCAGAGGCCTCTGTCAGGCTAGATTTGATATTTCTCACAATGCTGGTGCTAATGTCCCAGCTAGCCTCCATTTCTTCCACCAAGGTGCTCATCATGTTTTTCAACAACCAGTAGTGATTAATGGCACCTCCGTTACTGCCCAAGGCTAGGAAAGCCACCACCCTACGAGCTTCCCAACCATCAATGAGACTGCGAGTTCGCACAGAGATGCACTCTGCATATCCATCCATTACGGTCCAATCCATAGCCACCTTGGGCCATCTACCAGAGCTTTTTCTACCACTGCCGCGACGAGAGGTGCCTCTGTTGCGTGGCGTCATGGAAATGAGAGCAACAGAGGAGGCCACAGGGAAAAACTAGAATGCAGCAGTGAAATTGGAATGCATGTCGATAGATGGCTTTAAAGAGCCGAGCCAAACCAATTCCCTCCCATGGAGGCAATAAATGTTGCAGGCTATCATCCTTGATGAGGATGGAAGAATTAATGGCACTTCACACCAGCAGAGAATAATCATCATTCAGAACTCGCGCGAAGGAGGTTGGGATTCGGGGGCTCGTCCTCTTGCCTTAAATAATCGCCGTCACCCTGGTTGGAGTGTTATCCAGTGGAGCGAGAGGACAGGTGGGATGCACTCACCATCACGTGGCACGAAGCATACATGCTGGGGCCAGTGCCACGTGAGGCTTGTTCCGTGTGGACGGGGGCCGATAAATTGGGCACGTAGTCACCCACATCCGGGGCCATTAGCTCTGTATTTATATGCCATTAGGAATTTAGTTTTCTCTTTTACCTTTCGCTTCATTGATATTCTTTTAGTTTCTCAAGTTTTTCCTTTTGTTATAAAATGTTCTTTCTCTTATTTTGGGCTCTTTGTTGGTAGTGAAGTTTGGGCCATTGAAATTTTGAGACTTGCAATTTAGAATGATTTGGCTTATGGGGCATGAACAACGAATAATGTAGTTACTATTTCCTACATTTCTAGAATTAGTTAGCTGAAAATGGTAATATAGATATCTGCATTTGAATTTCTTTTGAAATACTTCCATGGTTGTGAGGAATTGCTTTGTGGTCTTTGCTAGATTAACCAGTTTCTATAAAGTTGATGTGACACCACACTTGTCGTAAGAAGAAAAGACCAAATTGCTACTAGATTAGGATAAGGCTCTACAATACAACCAATCTGCTTGAACCTGTGTGTTATATGAGGTTATTAATTTTTTTTTAATTGCTTGGTTGTAGAAGTATACTTGGTCAAAAAAGATAAGTATATAGAATATTAGGAGTCCCTTCAAGATCATAAAGAACAATTTCATAAGTGAAATCCATGCTCATGCTCATGGATTTGTGCTCATGTTTTTTGTGAACTCTAATGACTCTACAAGGTCTTAAATGATGAACTTACACACTTTAAAGTAGTATCCCTCCTAAATGGACCTATGGAACAAATAGTATTTATTAGAGAATTTATAGATTTGTTCACAAGTTTGTGTCCTTTTGTGATTGTCTCAGGTTGGGAATTTCCCATTTACTTGCATACTCTCCTAGGTATATTTTTCAATCTGTCCTATGAGCTACATGTTTGAGATAAGAGCCTACAGGGTCCTAAAAAGACTAGGTGTTGTTGTTTGCAAGAGTAACTTGTTTGTAGTTGTTGGTTTGTTGTAGGGCTTGTAGTAACTGCATTGTCTAATAAGCCGATTAGTATCAAAAAAGAAGATGGATCCCATCTCTGAGACATAGATAAGCTAAACCCCACATTTTTTTATGTATCTACATGGGCTTAAACAACAATCTCAGGTATCAAACTCCAAATGGGATTGAATTTTCGTTGGCAAACGGACTTCCTCCATTGATGTTTAAGAATTCCGTGGTTGCGAGAAATAGCTTCTGTGATCTTTGCTAGATTAACCGATTCCTAGAAATTTGATGTGCCACCATCCTCATCATAAGAAGAAAATACCAAATTGCTATTAGATTAGGGTGAGGATCTATACTTCGACTAATCTACCTGAACCTATGAGTTATATGAGGTTATTAAAAATGTTTTAGATCGCTTGGTTGTAGAAGTATACCCAGACAAAAAAATATAATTCTATATAATATTAGGAGTCCCTTTAAGATTGTAAAGAACAATTTCATGAGCATAATCCATGTTGTTAAAGTTATTTGGTTAGGTAAGATTCGTAAGGACGGGAGTTCAGGAATGCAAAACAAATCTTATGCATTATGAAACAAGCCAGAAGATGAATAGTTAGCTTGTTGTTGGACTCAATTTTCATGTAAGTTGTCACTTCCAGTTTTCTCTCTTTAGTTTGCGTCATTGTTGAGAGGAACAAAACACATGGGCATGTTCCTAGATTACATGATGGCATCATATTATATTTAGTTGCGCCTCTGAATTTTTTGGCAGAAATAAATGAGTTTTCATTCCCAAAGCAAGACACAAGCTTTATGGAATGCTTGGCATTTCTTACAATGAAGTAGAATACCGTAAAAAATTATGCGGTGGTATGACTCTTAACCATATGCCTTTTTATGTGGGTATTGGCTTTGTGGAGGTTATCCTTTTACTAGAGCCAAATTCTTTTCTATTGCTACATGATTTTCTTATTTCATTTTAAACGATTTAGAAAATAAAATGATCTTTTCGTGTCCCTTTAAATTAATTTATTGTATATTCTATCAATTAATAAAATCATCTTTGAAAATCTTGGATTTCTCATTTTAATTTTCCGGATTATATGTGGAAGTGATCTTGCATATTATCTTGATTAATTGTAGGAATTAAATTAAATTATTGATGTTAGTTGTATAGTTTCAATTTCACATGGACGATAATGATAGATGTTGTGTAATTATTTTAACAAATTCTTTCAATATGTTCATTGTGGATCGAAAGATTGAGAATTATATTGAAAGATGTGTACTTATACTATATTTAGTTTCCCCCCAAAAAATGTGCATGTGACTTTACAAAAAAGTCTCATTAAAACATTATTGTGCATTTTTCTGCCTTGGAAATTAGTTGTAATGTGACAACAAATCGCAATTTTTTTCCTCTTTTAGTAAACCTGATCTACTGAAAGTAGGTTTTCATACATGGAGTGATAACATGGTGGGATTTCTTAGATAGAATGGTGACATTAATTTGTAGACCTTTCATCCTATTTTTCACATTCTCATAAACATTCAATACAACAGTTTCTGTAGCATTGAGAATGTTGAAGTTTAACCTTTAAAAGATATGCTTCTTTCTCTTGAATTTGATTCTCTTTTATGTGAGTTTTATTATCATATTTATTCCTATAGATATAATAATAAGATTTCTAAATTTATAGTTATAAGTCAAACATTTCTCATATGTTGAGATTTGTCAAAACAATCTTACTTACATATATTATTTCATTTTATTTTCTATGAACATGGATAGCATATTTTATACCCAATTTTGAACATGGGCACACTCCAACTTGGCACTATACCACAGTCCAAACAAAATCCATGTTTCAAATTCTTGCTAGAATTATAATTACCAAGTCTTGATACATCACATAATTGATTGATATAGTGTTTGAAACTCAATTTATTTCTATGGATGAATTGGTGGAAATAAAATTATGATTCTAAATAAGGATGAAAGAATGTTTACAGTTCACTTTTCATTGCACTTACCACTTTTCAATAATGTCTTCTTTAAAATAAAATATTTTCCAAACTTTTATCGAACCTTATCTTCCACTTGTGTTCTCAATTTTGATTGGAATGGTTTTTAGGATGATGTTAGATATAAGATAATTATCATCGATTTTTTTCAATGCCCATATTGAAACCTAACTCCCATTAAATACACAGAGAGGACAATTACTGAAATTATGATTTTTAGTCACTCTTTGAAAAAAAATGACTATTGGATATTCTTGAAGTTGGATCAAATCTATTATTTTTTTACCAGAATTCACAGTCTTACTTGCGTGAAATACATGATTTTTTTTAATTTTTTTCAATCCCAAGCCTGCAATTCTATGGTATCAAACAATATATCTCTTTTGAGTTGCTTGGAAATTACCAACATCCAAATTTTTTCTCTAAGTTATCTTGCTCTATTATTTGCTAATCAATATCCATAGCATCCTTTCCTTCTACACTAAATTCATTTAGCAAACAATTATTTTGGTTTTGTCTAGTGTTAAATGATGACTATGATCTTCATTGAATTCTTGATTTTGTTTGTATAAATTTGTACATTCCTTTCTTATCGGAGCCAAAACATTAAAATTGAATGCAAGAGGTTGTTTGTGTTTGTAGTGCATACATATTGATTTTGGATTTGGAGTACTACATCTTAACAAACTACAACTTTAGAGTATTACACCTTAATAAGCTAATCAACATATTTTGAAACAAAAATGTTATATTTTATGCATACTAAGGATCCATCTTTAAAGATGGTTAAATTATTAAAAATTTAAAAACATTTTTTTGTTTGCTAGAATCTCCCTGACTTGTGGGAGTGGCCTTTGTTCTAAGAAACCATGACTTAGGGGCATATAAGCCTTCAAAATCACCTGGGATCACACCGGCTTGGGCCACACTAACCCTCAATAGGTTGGATTTTGGGTGTCTTCTACCAACTAGCTTGCCCCTAAGGGGAATTGAACCCGGGTCGCCCTACTAACAAGGCCCCCAATAATAAAATGTTCTTTCTTTTTTGGAGGGAGTGTCTTCTTACAAATATTTTGGAATTGATATCCCTCACAAGATCATCTAGAACTATAGCATTGAGAAAAGGATTACTAGAGGGTGGACAACTTATTTTGGTATTCAAAACAATTGTGAATCAACAAACCTTGTGATTTGGTATAAAAGGAGGTTTATATTTCAAAATCTCGCCACTCTTGTTATCTTGCATGGTTGTGAATTCTGGGGTTGTAGCATCTCTAGATAACCATACAGAAAGATTGAACAAGTCTAGAAGTGTTTTATAACTTATGACCTCAAAATTAAAAGCAATACACCTTATCTTATTCTCCTAATAGAATTCGATGGTCCCCCCATCGAGAGCATCGCTATGACAAGTTACTTGATGTACAAGTACAAGATAAATAACATGGGAGACCAAAAAATTCCTAAAACTGCTTTAAAATCTAGTCAAGACCACCTATGGATCAAGACATGATAGTATAAATTAGATTCCATGGTTTGGTTAAACCATTGGGCAATTGACAAAAATGCCACTTTGCAAAATATCAATAACACTAAAAACATTATTACATCTAAGTTTAAAGACAAAATGTGGGGCAAGAAATATTTGTAGGTTAAAAGAAACTTAAGATACTATAAGGAGGTCATTAAATATAATCTAAAAGATCAAAAGTATCTCTTTATTTTAACTAATTCAAAGAAGAAAATTAATATAGCCAAGATAAGAACGCAACCTCATGAGCTTCATAGTGAAACAACACACTGGGAAAGTCCTAAAACACCATGGGTGGAAAGGATTTTCCATCTTTGTGAGACTATGAGCATTGAAGATGAAAGTCACTTTCACTTAGAGTGCCATGCATACACCCACATTAGATTGCAGTTTCATAATATTTGCTACAATACAAACCTCCCTAACCTTCTAACATATCAAAACTATGGCAACCTAGGAATGCTTCTTTCTAAGATTTTTGAGCATAGTAATACAAATTTACATCAATTCAATAATTCATTTATTTCCTCTTAAGGTCTCATAGACCAAAGTATATATATATATATATATATATATTCTTTAGACACATTTCTCTAGGCTAAGGCACCCATTTAATTAGGAAGACAAATAATAAAATAAAGGAAGTTAGTTTGCAATACATTTAGTATTATAGCATTGCTTTTATCAATCAATAACAACATGTATAAGTAACTTCAATACAATATAATTGATATTAGTTTGGATGTTTTTCCCCTCCCTTAGCTTTGGTACAACATAAACTACATAAATATTATTTGTTCACCAACCAACAAGACATATAAGCTACTAACAAGACATATAAGCTACTGAAAACCCACTGAAATTGTTTAAATGACAGTTTTGGGTTGTTAGAACTGCATAATCGAGATGCCCCAGGAATAATCGAGATCACTGAATCCATTCCTACAACATCCTCTCTCATCATTGTTATAGTCATTTTTCATTGTGAGTTTTAATCAAAATTTCAATCAATTTACTTTATCAAATTATTACTGATAAAAATAATTTAGTTCAGTTTGTACACTCGTTAACTTAATCTAATCCATTATGGAGCGATATATTCTGCGTTCTAGTAAATAATGACGTCAGAATCCTGCCTATTTGGCTATAAATATTCAGCCTGAATGCACCCTACTCAGCGCTCACATTTCCGAATTCCGAGTTTTCTGAAAGTATTCTACATTTCAGCTCGGAGATTTTCCAGTGTTGCGAAATAACTGCTGGATCAACCTCGGGCTATATAGTTGTGTATCCAATGGAGATGCCAAAGAACCTGGAGAATGTGCTCTGCATGAAGGGAGGAAATGGAGATTCGAGTTATGCCTACCACTCTCCGTCTGTCAAGGTAATTAATCTATCAACAAGCTGACTTCGCCATGGTTAAATTATCTTAGTTCCCATATCTTATAAGTTCGAGTTATTAATGGAGTTATTACACTGATGATTGTGCAGTTAAAGATGGTTCTGGCCCTTAAACCGCTTCTGGAGCATGGGATTTACCAGAACGTCGGTTCTTCCAAGGGGGCAGTAGATGCAGGCGTGTTTCGTATCGCAGACTTGGGGTGTGCAACGGGGATTAATACTCTTCGCACAGCCGACACTATTGTCTCAGCTGTCAAATCAGCTTTCCTTCGCCATTCCATGGACGTACCGGAATTCCAGGTTCACTTCGCCGATCTTCCGTCGAATGATTTCAATACATTGTTTCGTATGTTGCCTCCATTCCGAGGTGCAGATCGATTAATAGCAGTAGCAGCAGCGCACGATGAAGATAAGCTTCCCGCGACTAGATCTTACTTCGGATCAGCGGTCTCGGGATCGCATTACAGACGACTTTTCCCGCGGCATACCCTCCATTTCTGCCATTCCTCCACCAGCCTCCACTGGCTTTCGCAAGTAAATGAGATATTAGAAATAAACCCTACTATTTATGTCCATTTAATTCCCTCATCTGACCAATTCTACTTATCAATGATGAACATGCTATTATAATCGTTTTGAATTTCAGGTTCCTGGTAGCGTTGAGGACAGTAGTTCTCCTGCTTGGAACGGCGGGCATGTCTACATATCCGGCGATGCAGTGGCTGACGCCTATCTCACCCAATTCAAACAAGATTTCACAGCATTCTTAGAAGCGAGAGCCGAAGAGATTATTCCTGGAGGGTGCATGTTCATAGCTCTCTTGGGTCGTAATTCTGCGGACATAAAGGAACAAAGCGGCTTAGGAGCCTGCGCTGGTCACTTGGAAGCTGCATTTCAGGACATGGTGAACCAGGTAAAATTATATAATTCAATATAGTACTCATGCTTAGGTTTGAATATTTTCAATATGTGACCTACTTGGATTGGCAGGGTTTGATTGAGGAGGAGAAACTGGACTCGTTCAACATGCCTTTCTACGGTCCAAGTGTGGAGGAGTTGCAGAGCATAATGGAGACGGAGAAATCGTTTGAAATAGAAAGCGTGAGGGTTCTGAGCGGGTTTCCGTTGCATCCATTGTTGGAGGTTAGAGAAGGGGAAGAGGAGATGTTTGGGAGAATTGTAGAGAAGCATTACAGAGCACTGTTTGAGAACATTGTGGGATCACACTTAGGGTGGGATGAATATCTGATAGATGAATTTTTCTCCAGGATTGCAAACAGAGCGGCTGAGAAATATGGAGAGTACGTGCCCAATACACTGGACATGGTTGTTGCCTTTCTTGTTCGCAAATGATACTCACTTTAGCAGTTCACTTGATCTAGAACTGAATATTAAGCGCGTAGAAGTTGCTACAGAGAACGCTATGGCCAATTTATGTTAGCGTATTTTGCGGAGGCTTCCTCCGTAATAATCATTAAATAAAAAAGAAGATTCCTTTGATTTGTTTTCAGTGTGAAGTGTGAACTTATATAAAAAAAAATATGAGTTTTCGTCACGTTTCTAATAAGAATAGCATTAAGAATAACATTGAAATTGAAATACAAACCACACTAATATTTCTAAGTTAAGTCAAACTTTTATATTTTAGAAAGCTGTTTTTTCCAAATATTTATAAGTTAAGTCGAACTTTTAAATATAGCATTAAGAATAACATTGAAATTGAAATACAAACAACACTTTGTCCGTTTAATCACTCATTATTTTGGTGGTAAAGAACCACTCAAATATTTCTAAGTCAAGTCAAACTTTTATATTTTAGAAAGCTGTTTTTTCCAAATATTTATAAGTTAAGTCAAACTTTTATATTTAAGGTTAAAGTTGTTTTTTATTTATTTGTAATTTTGATTTTATATGAATAATAAGTTTTTTTTAATAATAAGTGTTTTTTAGAAAAAAGTAATACATGAATAATAAGTTATTTTTTTTTAAGAAAAAAAGTAATTTACAAGGTTAAAGTTGTTTTTTTTTAATTTATAATTTTGATTCTATATGAATAATAAGTTATTTTTTTAGAAAAAAGTCGAACTTTTATTAATTTATTAATTTACAGAATTATTTATTAAACGGGATCTAATTTCTTGAAGTATATTTTTTTTAATATTATACTTAAGAAATTTGATCCCTCTTTTTCTTAATAGATTTGGGTTTAAGTTTTTTTTTTTTTTTGCAAGGTGATATGGATTTTAAATTAATTTTTATAATTTTTTATTTTATGAGACTACATGTATGTTTTTTAATTGTTTTTATTTTTTATTTTTGGTAATGTATAATTCTTAATTTTATGAGACTATATGTATTTTTTTAATTATTTTATATTTTTGGTGATGTAGTGTTATTTTTGGTAATTTTTTTTTATGTCTGCTCATAAAATAAAAAATAATAATTAAAAAATCCATATCTGCTTTTAAGACCAAATAAAAAATCATTTAAATGATAGATCCACATTTAGGATGGATCTAAAAAAAATGAAAACCAAATAAAAAATAATTAAAGAAATCCACATCCAATCATAAAATAAAAATTTAAAAACAAATAAGAAGTCATTAAAAATATAACACCTCAAGAAATTAGTTACCTCTAGATATTTGATAGATCCCCATTTTGAATGGATCTATATTGGTATTAATTTATTAAAACTATATTAACATTCATATTTTTTATTAAAACTATTTTAGAAAAATGATTATATAAATCTTATTTCCTAATCATAATATATCTTTAGTGTTTTTTGCAACATTATATCTAATTATCAAATGAAAATTAATTTTAAAAACTTATAACTTAAAAAAATTAAATTTCAATACGGCATTCTTCTTATCGTGATATCGAGCTATTGAACACGAAATAAATAAAATTTATCATTAATAACTTTACATTTATTCTTCTATAGCATGGTGCTATAGAATAAAGTGATGGTGACAATACCCGTGAAAAGAAATCCAAGGCCTTTAAGATTACTCCATGAGAGCTTGGAGAACAAGAGAATCCAGCTGAAGACAAGTTGCTAGCACTCCATGCTGGTGTTGTTTTTCCTGTTCCTCGTGCTCAGATAACAGAAGCTGTGTTACTCTTTTTTGAACTCCCCAAGAAAGGTTTTAAGGCTAAGCATATATAGAAGTAGTGTACTTTCAAGGACATTATATATTCAACATGTCTACATAAAATATAGAATTTATTTTAGATAAATGAAGACATCGTAATTTTGATAAATAAAGATGTTATAATTTTCTAATTGCTATAAAAAGTTTTAAAAAGTAATTAAAATATTTTTTTAATTTTTACTTAAAAAAATATAAAAAATCACAAAATCTCTCAATATAACCTTCTAAAAATATATAAAAACTTCTTTCAATCAATGTAATTAAAGTAAAATAGCATAACCGCAAACCAAAACATATGTATTTTTCAAAGAGTAGTTTGGGTTTCTTGACAATCGTCAGACATTGGATGTTGTAAGTATTACTCAAGAAGTACTGCACTCCATCAAGATCAAAAAACAAAAAGCTCTGGTCTTAAAACTAGACTTGGTCAAAGCTTACGATCAAGTTAATTGGGATTTCTTAAAATTGGTCCTCTTACAGATAGGATTGCCGTGGGTTGTTATGAAAATATCCCTGGTATTGCAGCCTGGTTTGTCTGGAAGATGTGTAATGCTTCCATATTCCAGAATATTGCGCTTGATATTAAACATACTCTCTTCAATTTCTGGAAACTTTTTAGTTCCTATAAAAATTCTGGGCACAAGGTTATTAATATTGGCAGATCTCTGAAGTGGAACTATAACGTTGTTGGCACAACTTATGGATCCTTTGATGGTGCAGCAAAAGGTCAGAAATGCGGGGCTGGTTTTCACATTCAATGTGGTGAGAGTCTTTCTTATAAATTTTATATCTCGGGTGGACAAGGTTCGAATTCAAAGGCTGAATTATTAGGGCTGCGGGGCATTCTAGAAGTGGCTATGTTGTGTGGTCTAAGTTCTTTCAATATATATGGTGATTCCATGTTCATTATAAAATGGGCTGAGGGGATATTAAAAATGAAGGCTATACATCTTAACCATTGGAGTGACAGAGTTAAATCCATGATGAATTGGATTTATGATCTCTCAATAGATCACATCTACAGGGAATTAAACAATGTGGCAGATTCATTATCTAAACGTGCACTGGATGGGGATGCTGGAATGTTTTTTTGGAAAGAATGGTTTGAAGGTATAAATACACATAATGGTTCGGTGTTCTTCTTGGATGATGAAGATTAAACCCCTTAAGTTGTTTCGAGTGGTCACATGTGATTCACTTTTAGTTTTTTGTAAATGTCTAGTTAATGACGGGTTATCCTGTACCGTGTTTCTACTCCTTGGCTATGGGATGTTTTTTGAGCTATCTAATATAGATATGCTACCTCGACTATATGTACTTTTTGATTTATTACATAAATAACAAAAGTGCGGTATTTTTTTCCTCTGAAAAAAAAAAAGCACTAGTTAAAAGAAATGTTTTAGAAGTGTTAAATCTTCTCTATTCAAGGAAGTTTATACTCAACTCTAAACATATTCATAAATGAAAGACATGAAGAAAAAATGAAAGAGTATCCCATACAACAAATCTTTAATGATTGAACAAGTCCTTAGGCTAAGTAGTTTTAAAGGATGTTAAAACCAAACAAGTATAAACTATTCCACTCTTGTTCTAAGGATGTTGAAAATTTTGTGTAAATATATACGTAATGTCTACCTGCATCAATAAAGTAGTTTAAATTTCTTTGAGTTGAAGTTGTAGAGAAAATTGATGATGACCATGATGAAATAGCATATTACATTTTTTATGCACAATTTCCTCTCATCCTTGGGCTAGGTTGTTATCTCTAACAGAAGGAAAATTTTCTTCTCTATGTGGGGAAGGTCTTGTCGGATACATGATCTCACTGCAGCTTTGCTCCAATAAGTTTTCCTTCAACCCTTTCACGTTAAACCACATATACTATGAAACAAGAACTTTATACAATGAACAAGAACTCTAGCCATAAAAATGATGATTTTTGCAAAAAAAACACCAAAAACACCCCCTAATTAGAAAAGTGTTGATACCAGTATAGAAGCTTGGTAATCCCTTTGTTGTGGAACGATTCAATGCAACAACCGGGCAGAGGAATAGGTCGCTAGCTTGACGAAGCCCTTTGTTGTGGAACGGTTCAATGCAATGACGGAGCAGAGGAACAGGTCGCCAGCTTGTAGTGAACAGAGATGCAGAGCTTTCTTTGAACAGAGGAAGGTGAGAGCATATGCCTTGGGTGTCTGAATGGGCTCGAGTGGGTGGCGCTGGACGTAAATGGGACGCCATGCATTGAATGCATGCAGTGGGCCAAAACTGGAGTGGACTTGACTTTTTCTTACGACGAACGCGGAGCCCCCTTCCGGTGAACGGTGAAAAATTTTCCGTCGTGAGTTTGAGGATGGTCGGAATGTGAGCTCTCACCGGATAGGGTCAACGGTGGCTGGATTCTGACACAAAGACTTATACCTAGTTTTAGTTCCTCCAACTCCCCCCATTATCCCTATTATAAGGCCATAGATCTTATCAAAAATTCATTTTTGTTAATGTGACAAATCATTATTATCATACATTTCTAGAAGTTTAATTTACGCTAAGGCCTAGGTTTCTTCTCTTAACTAGGTCGAGGGCCAATAAACCTACCACTAGTGATCAAAACCCTATAATGCAATAAATATCCACACATAGATGTTAAGAATATTCTTAGAAATATATGTGTGTTGACCATATTTCTTGGTCCTAGATTCCTAAAAGATTCATTTAGGGCCCAAGGAATAGGTTTCCTCCTTGGAACATATCCAAGGATTTGAGACCCATGCCTTGAGCATGTAACGCTCCCTTCCATCATCAAATGCAAGGAAGGAAACGTTAACAACACACGGGCTTATGGCAGGCTTAGCCCCAATAATTTGTCTCATAACGCATACAATTTAAAACTTATGGGTGCAGACATAAACTCAATAACTACACAGCGGAATTAAACTTCACATATACACATAGTTTCCCCACGCATTCAACAGATAAACAACAGTCATTAATTATCATATTGCATAAACATGACGCCTTTCGTTCCATTAATCATGAATGCATTGCAAAACACATACTGTATATAAATTAAATCACAGATTACTCATCTTGAATTGTAACGGTCCAAACGACTGGCTATGGAAGAGCAACGTTCCTCCCAACCATAGACCTTTGTCCAGCTTGTGTTCTTTTAGCTGAGAGGTCACCCCCGAGCTGGGCTGTGTATCCACTAAGGAGGACTAGCTGGGTTCACTCATAGCCATGGCTTCAGTCAAGCATCCAAGCAGATAGAGGAGGGTAATGCTAAGCCAGTGAGCTCAACCACAGAGCTACAGGCATCTCAAGTGAGCTCAACAGTTAGGCACCCACATTACCTACCACATCCAACACAAGGAAGATCCCCTTCTCTGTTACACAGTCCCTCAGGCAACTCTTCCCTCCAGTGCTCTTGAGGATACTGTCTTCACCCAGCTGATATCCTGCATACTTTTCATCCACATCACCATGCTGCAACTTCTCTTTAATTTGAAGGCAAGTTTCGTCACCGTTTTGGGCTTCAAGAACTCTTGTCTTCAAATCTGATTTGCACATACTTACTGCTGAAACATGAAATTTTCTGTTAAGAGCATCTGCAACCTTATTCTCCTTCCCTTTTACATGTTTAATTTCAAAATCAAATTCACATAGAAATTCCATCCATCTAGCTTGCCTAGCATTCAAGTTTGCTGCTCAAACAAATACTTCAAGCTCATGTGGTCTGTCCTAAGCTCGAATCTTCTTCCCATCAAGTAATGCCTCCACATTTTAAGAGCATGCACTATGGCTGCTAATTCTAAATCATGTGTGGCATAATTCTTTTCATGCTCTTTCAATTTCCTAGATTCATAGCAAATCACAATTCCTTCTTGCATGAGAACCCCACCCAGTCCTTCAATGAAAGCATCTGTGCATACTACAAAATCCTTCCTTGGATCGGCTATCTTCAAAACAGGAGCGCTAGTAAGTAACTCCTTTAATTTCTGAAAACTTTTCTCACATTTTTCAGACCATACAAATTTGATGTTCTTCCTTTGCAATGAAGTGATCGGATGCGCTATCCTGGAGAATCCTTCAATAAACCTTCTGTAGTAACCAGCAAGGCCCATAAAAGATCTAACATCTGAAACATTTCTTGGAGTTGGCCAATCCATGATGGAATTAATCTTCTCTGGATCCACTGCAATTCCTTCTTCTGAAATGACGTGACCCAAATATTGGATCCTCTTTTGATAGAATTCACACTTGCTTAACTTGGCATACAACTGATGTTCTCTAAGAACTTGCAACACCATTCTTAGATGCTCCTCGTGTTCTTCTTCATTTCTTGAATAGACCAGAATGTCGTCTAAAAACACAATCACAAACTTATCCAAATATTTGCTGAATACACTATTCATGAGACACATGAATGTGGCAGGTGCGTTGGTAAGGCCGAATGGAACCACAGTGAACTCATAATGACCATATCTAGTTCTGAAAGCCGTCTTGTGAATGTCTTCTTCTTTAATCCTCACTTGATGGTAGCCAGACCTCAAGTCAATCTTTGAAAATAATTTGGCTTCCTTCATTTGATCAAACAAGTCATCAATTCTTGGTAATGGATACTTGTTCTTAACTGTCACTTTATTGAGCTGCCTGTAATCAATACACAGCCTTAAAGTCCCATCTTTCTTCTTGACAAATAACACCGGTGCTCTCCAAGGGGACACACTAGGCCTGATATACCCTTTATCTATTAATTCCTGCAGCTGTATCTTCAATTCCACCAATTCCGGTGTACTCATTCTATAAGGAGATTTGGAATTCGGCGCTGCCCCTGGAACGAGATCGATGGTAAAATCAATATCTCTCATCGGTGGCAACCCTGGTACCTCATCCGGAAACACATCTTGGAACTCTTGCAATATCCTGAAGTTTTCTAGTCTTGGTCCTTTGTCCTCTAATGAATCTGGCATATGGACTGCATATAACTGACAACCCTTCTTATAAAACTTTTTCAGCTGCAGGGCTGAAATCTGTCTTATTGAAACTTGCTTGGGAATCCCTTTTACCAATGTGGGCCTTCCCTTTTCATCAATGCACTCAAGTGCTTTCTCATAACAGTCCAATTTGGCTCTATGTTTTTCTAACCAATCCATGCCAATTAATGCATCATAGGATCCTAATGGTAACACATTCAATTCAACATATGTGTGGAGTCCATTCAATTCTATGGGACACTCCATCACTACCTCACTTACTTTTCTCTTGGTTCCCGTGGCTAGTTGCACTAGCCAAGACTTATTATGCTTTATTTTTCTAAGAGAACAACCTTCAACCACTTTTGGAGAAACATAACTATGAGTAGATCCTGGATCAATCAAAACAGAAATAGATTGCGTAGCAATCTTACCTTCGACTTCCACCACTGATGACTGATGGTCTGCTTGGTGATTATCCAACGCTGCATAAATCCGAGGTGCTTCCCTTGCCATGTCCTCTACCGTAACTACTCCCTTCAGGTTGTTCAACTTTCGAGCATTGTTTTTCCGATGTGGACAATCCTTCAACATGTGGTTTTCTCCACATCCCCAACACTGAAGTGGTCCCTTTGCTACTTTGTCTGCTGTCACTGCTGGTTTGAATCCACTCCTTGCTTGTTGTCCCTGTGGAAAGGTCCTAGGCTGACCTCTGAATGGTGGCTTGAAGCCATCCTTCTTCTGATCATACTTCCCTCTTGGCTTTCCTTTCCATGCTGGGTTAGCCTCTGTTCTTCCTTTATTTTGCTCATAGCAGTGCATTGCCATCCTAATGGCTTCATCCAAACTTGGTGGATTAACAAACTCAATACGATCTCTGAAACTCTGAGGTAGACCCCCAAGAAAGCATTGGATTTTTACTCTCTCATCTTTGATATAGTCAACATACCTCAGTAATTCCAAGAATTTGTGGACATGCTCTTCCATAGATTTTTGTCCCAACCTGAGTTCATTAAACTCTTTTCTCTTACCGTCATAATACCTAGCAGAAAGGTATTTCTCCTTGAAGTACCTCTTAAATCTTTCCCAACTGATCCTTCTTTCATTGATCCCTTTCACTTGCAAGAGATTGTCCCACCAAATGGAAGCTCTTCCATTTAAGTTGTAAGTGGCAATTCTGGCTTTCTCATTTCCTGAGTAGTCTTGAATTCTGAAGTATTTCTTCATTCCCAGAAGCCATGCTTCTGCCTCTTGGCCTGTCTTTCCTTCCCCATCAAATGTGGGAGGTCTTGCCTTCCTGAATTCTCCCTGTGGGATGCCCTTGAACTTCTTTCTTCCGTCCAACCTCTTAGGTGCATGTCCGGGACTTCTCCTAGAACATTTGGAGTCACCCGACCTGCTGGAAGAAGACCTTGATGGAGATGTTCTATGTTTTCTGCTCACCGAACTCTTCCTTGGGCTTGGAGTCCTCCTCCTCGAACGACCTCTAGAATGACTCCCTGCATCTCTTCCTTCTTCACCCATATTGCTTGGGTTGGACCCAAGGTTTATCTTATGCTGCATATCAATGAGGCTTTGCAAAACAGCAGCATTGAGTTGGTGTTGTTCTTCTTGAGCCTTCATCAATCTTTCATTGAAGCTCACCATGGTTTCAACCAAATTTTGAGGAGTCACCTGCTCCCTTCTCCCATTGGATTCAGTCTCCGCATTCCCTTCATGCACATTTTCTCCTAGAACGTCTTCTTCGTGTTCATAAGGATCTTGAGCATCATTAATGGTCACCATCTTACCTCTGCTACAATGATAAACCTTATGAGCTGCAAACACTGTGCATTATTATGATATTTGTTAGACCTCATAAAAATGCATCTAGGAATATACAACAATCAACATTTAACATAGTAGAACTCATGGAATAATTCACCTAGCTGTTACTTATTCAATTCTTTTGCCCATTCATGCAATTCTGAAAATTGCCCATATTGTCATTAATTTGACAAAACAGTCACCGACACTTTTCTGCCCTGATAATCTATGATGTCTGATAACCCAATTCAAATTCCGGTCATACTACATTATTCCTTGCTAGACAAGATTTCCAATGCCTGTCCCCGTGCCCGATTCCGACATCGGGTGTGGAAACAGCGTTGTTTCAAAAATGACAACTCTTACCAATAATTCTGCACAGTTTACACAGTTGTATTTTGGTCCCGAAGGCCAACTTCAGCCACCTGTGGAAGAAGATCTATGCAGAATCACAAAAACTTATCTATCGGGAGAAGTTAGTCCATATAACAAGGAATACTCAGCAATTCACTGATTTCAATTCTGATGTACCGTTCATCTTTTATGAATTTTTGGGTTTTACTACTTCTTACTTTTCACATTTTTCCAAAATCCCAAATTTTGGGCCAAAAATGGATGTCTCCCAAATGGTGCATTTCTGGGAAATCTTCGTTTAACGGAAATTGTCTATCTTAATGAGAATATGAAATGTCTAGTTCAGTAAAATTTCTGACTCCCACATCTAGGGTCACTTTTACTACTCACAAGCTTTTCAAAATCCCGAAAAAGTGGCCCGGAACAGTGCTTTTTGGCCTTCTTGCTCACCCCGACTCCACATCCTTTGGAGTTTGGTTCCAAGATTCGGAACTTAACATTGTGCCTGCTTCATGGCCGCGCCTGATCAATTTTCAGCTCAAACCGACCTTCTGTCAAGCCTCGGGACTCTATCCTTCAAAAGTCACTATTTCCCTTTTTCTGTCAAATTGGAGTGTAATGGGCTCGGGGTCTTCACTGGTTCTTTCATGGCCCCCGTCAATGGCCTCCGAGACCCACAAAAATCATCCCATTCTGAGCTCCGGTGCTCCCCCTATCCAAAAATTGAGTTTTTGGCACTTTACTTTTTTTTTTTTTTTTTTTTTCGCGCGCCACCTTCGCGGGCCCGTTCACCGAACACTCCCGAGGCGGGGCGCTTCGCTGTGGCCTTCCGCAGTTGCGGGGCGCTTGGCCGAAGCCTTCCGGAACTGCGGGGCGCTTGGCCGAAGCCTTCCGCAACTGCGGGCGGGTTGGCGGTAGGCTTCCGCAGTTGCGGGCCGGTTGGCTGAATGCTCCCGCAACGGCGGGGCGGTTCGGCGACGGCTTCCGCAATTGCGGAGCAGTTCGCCGAACGCTTCCGCAATTGCGGAGCAGTTCGCCGAATGCTTCCGCAATGGCGGGGCGATTGGCCGAACGCTCCCGCAATTGCGGAGCCATTCGGCGAAGGCTTCCGCAGCTTCGGAGCCGTTCGCGGATTGTTTCCGGGGTTTTCTGTCGATTTTTGCGGAAAGCTTTTGCGGAACGACTGGCGGAATGTTTCCACAATTTCGGAACGATTCGCCGAAGTCTTCCGCAGTTGCGGAACGATTCGCCGAAGTCTTCCGCAGTTGCGGAACGATTCGCCGAAGTCTTCCGCAGTTGCGGAACGATTCGGCGAAGTCTTCCGCAGTTGCGGAACGATTCGCCGAAGTCTTCCGCAGTTGCGGAACGATTCGCCGAAGTCTTCCGCAACTTCGGAACGATTCGCCGAAGTCTTCCGCAACTTCGGAACGACTCGCCGAACTCTCCCGCATTGCGGAACGATTCGCGGAATCCTTCCGAAATTTCGGAAGAGAATTCTTTCCGCAATTTCGGAAGAGAATTCCTTCCAAAAAAGTTTCCGTTCGACGCCGACACTTAGAAATTTTTTCTCAAAAACGAATTTTTCTCCGCTGTTTCGGAGCGGTTCGCTGAATTCTTCCGCAATTGCGGGAAGGTTCGCCGAACCCTTCCGCAATTGCGGGAAGGTTCGCGGAACCTTTCCGCAGTTTCGGGACAACTTCCCGAAACCGACTTAAAACAGAAAAAAACCGAAAATTTTCAAAAACTCTTAATAAAATTTTTGACATTTTCCTTTTTAACTGCTATCAGAATTGGCCCATAGAGGCCCAATGATGCAACGCAGCTCTGATACCAAACTGTAACGCTCCCTTCCATCATCAAATGCAAGGAAGGAAACGTTAACAACACACGGGCTTATGGCAGGCTTAGCCCCAATAATTTGTCTCATAACGCATGCAATTTAAAACTTATGGGTGCAGACATAAACTCAATAACTACACAGCGGAATTAAACTTCACATATACACATAGTTTCCCCACGCATTCAACAGATAAACAACAGTCATTAATTATCATATTGCATAAACATGACGCCTTTCGTTCCATTAATCATGAATGCATTGCAAAACACATACTGTATATAAATTAAATCACAGATTACTCATCTTGAATTGTAACGGTCCAAACGACTGGCTATGGAAGAGCAACGTTCCTCCCAACCATAGACCTCTGTCCAGCTTGTGTTCTTTTAGCTGAGAGGTCACCCCCGAGCTGGGCTATGTATCCACTAAGGAGGACTAGCTGGGTTCACTCATAGCCATGGCTTCAGTCAAGCATCCAAGCAGATAGAGGAGGGTAATGCTAAGCCAGTGAGCTCAACCACAAAGCTACAGGCATCTCAAGTGAGCTCAACAGTTAGGCACCCACATTACCTACCACATCCAACACAAGGAAGATCCCCTTCTCTGTTACACAGTCCCTCAGGAAACTCTTCCCTCCAGTGCTCTTCAGGATGGGCATAGAAAGGTCCAGCTGCTGATCCTTGAGATCCTAGCCTTCACTGGGTTTATCAAGCACACCCAACCTCTGCATAGTCAATCCTCACTTGATTTCTCACCATTTTGTTCACCAAATACTCAAATCCGTCACTCGTTTTCTGAGCTGCAAAAACTGGGTTTTCCCATTGATTTCGGGGTAGCTATTGCTCCCAAATTCGCCCCAAGGTTCATGCTATTGGATCCCCCATTGGATTTCCCTGTCCCATGCCAAATCTGGACGTTTTTGGTCTTTCAAAAACTGGGTTATCTCAGGGTCGCGATTTCTGGTTTTTCCCCACTGCTGGCACTCGTTTTTGGATGGAAATGATGCTAGATACTTTCACAATGGACTGGGGTGAGAATGAAGCAACCTCCCATGAGGTTGAGTGACTTCTTACCCAAGCAATCAGAGCCCATGCCCACCCATACGAATTTCAGGGCTGGCCATGCTCCATTGAAGCCATGGGCTGAAATCTCAACCACCTTCTTACAGCAGGCATTAATGTCACCTAGGGAAGTCAATGGGTTCTCATAATGACAAATGGCAGCCTAGGGTTTAATCCCATAGCCCCCTCACCACTCCCTAGTGGATACACGTGGCCCCTTCTCATTCGTTGCCTTCATAGCCAGTTTTTGGTATTTTATTTCCATATTAAACATTTACATCAATTTACAATATCCCATGGCTTAATAGCACGTGGGTAACAAAATATCAAGCATGTCTAATTTAAATAAAATCCGAGCATAAACTAGCGGGGCCTTGGCCTTGAGCTCCACGCTAGGGAAACATACATCGCGTATTTACAATATTTACATTAGAGCCAATATTTCCTAAGGGTCAAAATTGGGGTATTACAGTGCACACAGCCTAGTAATAATAATTAATATCCATTGGAAAATTTAATAATATCAATAAAAATATGCCTTATCAAATAATGAAATCTCAATTCAAATAATTTTTATTAATATTTTATAATAGTAATAAATTAAAAATGGTTGTATTTAATTATTTGTCAAATTTAAGAATCATGGGTATTTATTTGCTTGAATAATATTGAAAAATGAATAGTCTACTTGAACTATTTAGAAAATAATTATTTGTGAACTTGTTGTGTTTGTGGTGCAACACTTCATAAGTGAATCATGTGAGCTTGTTGGTTTAAATAGTGATAAAAACAAATAATTGAATTTGTTGTGATTGTGGTTTAAAACCTCAGAAATTAATCATGGGCATTTATTTGAATGAAAAAAATTGAATTAAGTTATTACAAAATAATTATTTGTGATGTTGTTGTGTTTATGGTGCAAATCATCATAATTAAATCATTTTTGTATTTGTCCATGTGACAAATATGAGCTTAGCCCCACTATATGGTACTTGACAACATGACATTTATTTATGCTTATGATTCCTTTAGGCTAAGTCCTATGATTGTTCATTCAACAATGACGAGGGCCATTGGACCTATCCCTAGTGATTAAAAACTTATAATAATGTGAATGCTCATACTTAGAGGCTAAGAATACTCTTAGGAATATGTGTGGGGACCTTTGTGGTGTATTTCTTGGTCCTAGATTCGTAAAAACTTCTTTTAGGGCCTTAGCTAGAGGTTTTCTCCATTGATCATATAGATGGATCTAAGACCCGTGTCTTACGTTAAAAACCTAATAATAATACTAATTTCCATAAAAAAAAATTAAGAAGATAAAAATATCTCAAATGAATAATCAAATTTAAATACAAATAATTTTATTACTACTTTATAATAGTAATCAATTAAAAATAGTTGTTTTTATTTATTTGTCAATTGTATTTATATGTTTAAATAATATAAAAAATGAATTGAGCTATTTTCCAAATATTTTTTTTGAACTTGTTGTGCTTGTAGTGTAAACCTCATAAATGAATCACTTGAATTTATTTGCTTAATATTTAAACTTCTTGTAAGTATGGTGCAAAAACTCATAAATTAATCTTTGATCATTTATTTTAATTGATATGAAAAAAAAATATTGAATTGTGTTATTTCCAAAATAATTATTTGTGAATTTGTTTATGGTGCAAATCCACGTAATTAAATCCTATCCTATGTGTACATGTCCACTTGGAAAATAATAGCTTAACACCACTTTATGGTATTTGCCAACATGACATTTCTCATAAAGGTAAAACTCAATTTCCAATAATATTAACTAATATAACACTATATTAACACCACAAAATATAAGTGGTACTAATACCACCACTTTAATACCACAAAATATAAACGGTGTTAATAACACTACTTTAACACCACATAAATGTAAGTGGTGCCAATACCACCACATTTACACCACAAACTATAAGTGGTGCTAACTTGTGACACTAAAAAATGAATTTACTTTAACATGATCTTTATCATTACATCTGTATTGAACAATATTCTGCTATTAAAACTGAATGCAGCCTATTCAACTCTTATATTTCTGCATAATTGTTGCATCGAGCTCAGAGTATTTCCCAGAGAAGGCATTTTTAATTTTGTCCAATGGAGGGGATGAAACCACTCGAGAGTGTGCTCTGCATGATGGGTGGAAACGGGGATTCAAGTTATGTACACAATTCATCTCTCCAGTTAATTCCATTAACCGCGTGGTTATGCCATCCATGCTTGAATGCTGGAATCTGAGTTCGCGTATCTTATTATTTCAAGTTATTAAAGGATATTTAATCCATTTCAATATTGCAATGATACTTGTGCAGTTAAAGATAGTTCTGGCCATTAAGCCCGTTCTTGAGCATGCCATCTACAAGAACGTTCGATCTGTCACGAAACATGCTTTCCCTGGTATACTTCATCTTTTTCAGAATTTATGTTGGAAATTGTATCGAAGAAACTTGCTGTATTGTACATCTTAATATGTAGATGTAATAAAGGGTGAACAATATTTAGTCTACTGTAGATCATTTAATACAGCTATAACAGGTTTGTTAACCACGATAATTAAGTCTATAACTTAAAATAAAATCTATAATATATTTTTAAAATAAATAATTAATAATAAGAACAAATTAAGTAATATATTTTTAAATAAATAATTAAGAGGAACACATTAAGTTTGTTATAATGATAAGTTTACGGCTAATCATCTTTCAACCGTCTAGCCAACTCCGCCGCTGATGACCTTATCTCAATTGCAGCTTCCACCCGTCCAATGGACATGGAACGATGTCCGATTTTGTTCCATGCCAGATGGATTCGTGGAATCGATATAAGTCCTCAACCGGGTCAAGCCATAAGCACCCCGCAGCAGACTCTTAATGAGTGCTGCAGGGCTCTGACATTACTTGAACAGTCCATGCACATCCTATTTCTCGGCGAAGCTTTCCGGCAAGCAGACTTCTCCGACACAAGAACATCTCCATGCCCATCATGCATGCATGTGCATGCCATAGCCTCCAAAAGGTGTCATCCGCGAACCGCCAGTCTGCAGCTTGTTACCCAAATTTGAATTTTGAAATCCAGCGCAGTTCCCTCCGTGCTTATTTCAAATTTTTGATTTAGCTCCCACATTCGCGCTCTCATTCAAGTTCCCTGTTCCCTTATTTGATGCCAATTCGGGTCGAACCGCATGAAGCTCTGGGCCATCATTGTCAAATATCTTCTCACGCTCAACAAATCTCACTGTAAATGCCGAGTAGTGACTAGTTAAATCCAAAGGGACTTCCCATCGAAAAATAGGATCGATGTCTACCGACCAGTGCTTGCAAGAATCCTTATAGCCTCCTAAGTAGAAGGAACCGTAACGTCCCATCTGCAAACCCTGAAGGCACTTCTCCCATGAAGCCACAAACTAGACACACCCATTTTCTTAATAGAAACCGCAAATTACATCACGGTCCTTAAGATGCAGGTTTAGGTGATGCATGCACTCGCGATTCGCGAATGAGTACTCAAATTCAACTGTCGATTCCGCTTTCCAGGTTAGGCAATTCGCAAGGTCAAATGATGTGGAGGGAACAAAGGAGACTGTTACCCCATGTGGAGAGGTTGGCGCTTCTAAAGGTATCTTTTAGATCAGAGAACTCGGTTTTCTATAATTTGTTGTCATGAGAGATCTATTGTATTGTAGTGTCCAATTTTTATTATCCTCTTTAAACATCTAACTGTGTATCTTTTGTCAAGTTTCAGCAAGATGAGAAACTGTCAATATTCCTATATCGCTTTGATGTCTTCGCTTCTATATATATGCAAGCCTGTGTGAAGAATGCCTTTCTGCATTCTTCCTTAATTTTTTAAAATCTGTATCTGCGAGTGATCATTGTGTGAGCTATTGTATCAGATTGATTTTCATAAAGTTATGAATCTCCATATATGTGTATCAAACTTTGCAGTACAGATCAAAGTTCCATGGCGACTATTGTTTCCATGATGATTGCCATCAATTTCCAATAGATATTGTTTACCGGGTTTTTCTCACCTCTAATGAAGTTCCAATTTACAGATTACACAAGTGCTCCTGGTTTCCATATAGCTGGGCTTTATTTCATTGTTCAATAAGGGATGTTTGAGTAAAAATTTACTTTGTAGAATGTTCACAAACCATGATAATGGAATTTTATATACCAAGGATAATGTTCATGAATCATGATAATGTAATTGTTTAATATTATTGTTCACATGGGTTGTAATTGTGAAATCTGATCAGTATAGTTGCCATTATTATCAGTTTTTTTTTAAAACTTGTTAATCACAATTTAAGAGGTGGCGGACTTATACAATGCATTTGAAGGATTATAATTCAGAATCCTTCCGTTGAATTTGGATTGGTTATTGATAGGCATCATTTTGAAAACCTTGAGAATCGACACGATTATAGAATTGTAAAAATAAAATTACGTTTAACAATCAGAAGTGATTAGAAATTTCCACTCTCAAACCGTTGCTATTGAGTTGTTGATGTTTAGACATTTACGTGAATGCTAAGTCGAGTTTCATATGGTGAATCATGCGCTTTAAGATTCAATTCTAAGGGAAAGGGCCTCCTCATGGAAAAGGGATATTATTCTTTGATTTTATTGTAAAGTATAAAAATAAGGTTTTATTGGACGAGTACATGTTTGTTCGTTTTTATTATTCTTTGATTTTATTGTAAAGTATAAGAATAAAAATAAGGTTTTATTGCACAATTACATGTTTGTTTGTTTGTTTTTATTATTCTTTGATAAAGTATAACAATAAGGTTTTATTGTAAGGTATAAAAAAATGTTGAGTACATGTTTGTTTTTTAAAAGAAATATAAATTTTTTTTGTTGGGATTACACGTAAATGTATTATGGTTAAAATGTGTGTAACTGAAGGTTAAAATTGGTATGATGATGTAGTAAGTAAATTATGTATCAAGTTTAAGTTTTGGTTTTTGTATAGTTAAAGACGGTTTCATTTTTAAAAACATTATATTTAAACTATGTTATGTATTCAAGTTTAAGTTTTTATATAATTAAAGACACTTTAAAAAAAAAATTATATTTAAACTATAAAAAGTTTGGAACCAATTATTTTGATTGCTTTACATAGGGTAATTAACATTCTATGTGAATGTAAAAATCAATTTTTAATATGGACTTAAAACGAATAAATATTATTTAAATTGAACTTATTATCTACTTAAAAAAATAAAATTATATCTCTAAATAACAATATTAATAATTATTTGGAATATAGAATAAAATATATATTTACAAGTTTAGTTTTAAATATAATTAGCGCTAAAAATATTAAAATATTTTATAGTATTTATATCCAAATATAATTAACGCTAAAAATATTAAAATATTTTATAGTATTTATATCCAAATATAATTAACACTAAAAATATAAAATATTTTATAATATTTATACCCAACTAGATTGTTAGTATAAGTATGGTTAATTTGTATGTATGTGTGTTATGACATTTGTACAACTCATCACTATAAAATTACAAATTATTCAATTTTAAATTCTTTTCTAGTAATAACTCTCAAACTAGAGTTACTCATTCTTTTAGTTAAAAAACAAATCTTATTAAATTAATTGTAATAATATTTAATTCATGAAATTATTAATAAATCGTTAAAATATTGTATTTAAAATATTAAAAAAGATTTATGTAACAAATTGTAGATCCAGGGTAGGCAGGAGGGGGAGGGGTGCTTTTTGACCCCGCTGGAGACTTGGTATTCACTTACTCCTGGAACTTGGGTATTGAATCCAACAATATAGATGAAGCATTGGCTCTCTGGCAAGGATTAAACCAAGCCCTTCTTCATGGCGCCCAGGTCCTCACCGTTGTTGGGGACTCAAGGATGATCATCCAATGCATCAATTCTAAGAATTTTCCCACTTCCAATCGTCTTCGCCAAGTTCTCAGAAGAATTTCCCTGCTCATCCCCCTCTTCCGGGATATCGAGTTCTATCATGTCTTGAGAGAGCATAATGGTCATGCGGATAAAGCGGCAAACGAGGCTATATCCCTGGGTAAAGGGGCTCTTAAGATCAACGATGTACTTAGCTGGACTCCCATTTCCTAACTTTCTGCGGGTGGACATGCACTCAAGCGTAGGGGACACTTGGAGAACAGATTATAGGCCAGTTGTCACGACCTCCCGCTGCCGGATGGTTTTCAAACGAGGCGTGGCACTTACTGTCCTGGCTTTTAAAACCTTTCAGCTCGTACTCCCTCCTATCTCCAAAATGATGTCGTTTTCACTCATGCTGATGTGGGAGAGTACCAGCATCTATACTTCCGGGCATGGGAACTTAACGGGAAAGATTTCATATAAGCCGAGGAGCTCTTGCAATCATAACAGGTCCCTTCACTGGGCTGATTCACTTGCGGTTAATCCTTTCGTTGCCATTAATTCTGGGACGGATGGTACCTAGTCTGGCAATGATGACGCTTACTCTCCGGTTCCGCATAAGGTTTCATTAATCAGCAATATGAGCCGGTATGTAAAGGGCAGTACGGGTCTGGTAATCGACGATCCTCGTATTTTGATGATGGGCCCTGAAGCATGCCCCAGGCTTAAGGCTTTTAAGCTCCCTATTTATCACATGGTAACCCAACGGGGTAATTTGCGAAATCTCCATCGCGTTGCCTCTGAAAGCTTAATCTACTTCCTGTTTGAGCTTTCTTCTGGGTGGCGAAGGCCCTGGGTGCCTCACTTTGAGCCTTTGACTGATTATCCCTCCGATTCAGAGCAGGCGGTAGGAATGGCGGACTCAGGGGAATCGGAAACCTCCTCCCCGGACCCATTGCAGGAACTGGAAGCTGAAGTCCGTGTCTTGCGGCGAAGGGTACGTCGCCAAGGGAACTTCATGCAGCAGCTGGACCATCTGGGAGGGCGACGCCTGGACAGAATTGAGGACGAATTAGCACTCATTCGCTCGGACTTCAAGGCAACCTTCGAGGCTTTGGAAGAAAAAGTTATGGTTGCAGCGGAAAATCTGGACCTCAGGCTGCAACGTGCGGAGGCAGCTCTGGAAAACCTGCGGAAAGCCGAGATTGCAGGACATGACAAGAATCAAGCGGCCACCAAGCCAGCTCCTGGGGCTCGTCATCGTTGACATCAGTCTAGTACCTGTCTTCTTTTGCTCTCTTTTATCGCTTCCTCTCTACAAAAGTCCTGATTTTGTTATTTACAGGCATCTGTAATTAAAGTCTGAACGTTCATGTGGTTTTCCCTGTTATGGAATTGTAAAATCTCAGGTGACTATGTCACTGTTTTATTAATATAAAACCTACCCGTTTTTGTCAAAAAAAAAAACAAATTGTAGATCCATCTCAAACTCGGATCTATCAAGCACCGAGAGGGATCCAATTTCTTGAAGTGTAATTTTTTTTGTTTTATCTTAAATTTTTTACACATTAAGAAAAAAATTACCCCTCAAGAAATTAGATCCCTCTCTTTTAATTTTTTAATTATTTTTATTTTTTATTTTTGATAAGTTATGAGCGAACATGAAATTTTTAATTACTTTTGAGTTTTTATAAATTATGAGCCGACATGGAAACGTAACGTGACAAACGTGACAAATGTGACAAATGTTACAACATCTCCCCCATATTGAGTTGTAACGTAACGTGACAAACGTGACAAATGTGACAAATGTTACATCTCCCCCATACTGGGTTGTAACGTAATGTGACAAATGTGACATGTGACATGTGACATCCGTTACAGGATCTCCCCCATACTATCACTTTTTACATTTTATAACTTTTGAAAACGTTACATGTGACATGTGACATGTGACATCCGTTATAGGATCTCCCCTATACTGGGTTGTAAGCACCTCGTTTACACTCGGTGCAATTAAAAAAGTTTTTATGTAAAATTAATACTATATGTATATTATAAAAAGAAATTGAAGTGTCAATTTGAAGAAAATTAATGGTTAAAAATATGGTTTTTCTCACTAAAAAAAAGTTACGAATTCAACTGATAGGATATACACCCTTATAAACTAATGTAAAAAAAAAATGAATTAAAATTAATCTCTCTTCATTATTTTAAGTGATTTAAAAGAAGAAAAAAATTAACTTTTTTTCTTACGACATGCATGGTTTTGCTTCATCTAATGCAGTTGTAACCCAATGAAAGAAAGGGGTGCCACCAATAACATTGCTTTTCAATCCAGGGGTTGATTTAAAGATGTAAAGGTGTAGATTTGGGGTTTATGAAAATTGAAAGGATAATCGTGAAAATTATGTTATGAAGCAATCTAATTTGGACAAGGAGCTAGAGCCAAGTGCGACTCCTCAACATACTTTTCTTATGGTGAATCATTCTCTAATCGATCCTTAACAGGTAAGTTAAAAAATCTCTCATTTTTATAACTCATTGAATGATATGGAAATGGGGTTTCTAAAGAACCTATATTTTTTCTAGATTTGCAAAGACTGAAAGTATTAAGGCCTGTGGAATTAGTAATAAACTAGAAGACAACAAGGAAATTGGTCTATCCCTAGAGGTGCCAAATCTCCCTTATTTTGATTGTCCTAAAAATTACCCTTATTATTTTGACGAAATTGGAGCTGCAGAATCCCATTTTGTTGTTGAATATGACCCATTGATGAATAGTTCAAATTCAAAGGGGGTGGGAAGGAATTTGATAAATATCTTTATTTTTGAAAATAATTGACTTAGAGGCTCAAAATTGGCTGGTGAAGGCTCTATGAAAATTGATTCTTTTGTATAGAAGACGGTTCTTGGATCTGGTATATGGGGAGAGAGGGGTTGGCCCTCGATTTCGGGAGAAAATACTTCTTTAAGCTCGATAGTAAAAAATGGGTAGTTTGAGTTTGATGTTCTTTCAACTCTCGTACCAACATAGAAAGAGGTGCTTAAAAAAACACCCCTTCAGGTTTTCTTGGGGTATTCACTAAAAAATACTAAGTTAGCTTCGAATGATGATTTAAGGATGAAAAATATTTATGGGAAATCTGATCAGAAGGGATCTATAAACGAGGGATTGACACAAAAGTTATTTGCTAGTTAAGAATAGAAGTTTAGAAAAAATGTTGGAGAATAACCTTTCCATGGATCTTTCTACGGGAAACACATGTGGAGGTCTTACGGCACATAGAGAGTAGAAATCCCTAGCCTAGGCCAACAAATTATCATTCTTCTTTGGTGGAGGCTATTTTTGTGGTAAATGGTTTGGAGGGTAAAAATTCGTTTCGCATGTATGTATTCTTTGTGGTTAATTATGTTACTTTTCTAGAATGTTTAAGATATTAAAGAATACCATGTTCGACTACATAGGATATTTCCAAGAGACCAAACACTTTCAACAACCGCTCACACAAACAGATCATAGATCAACACATTGATGTTTTTGCGTGGTTTAAACTCTCGAAGAGGGAAACACTCCACGACCCGAGCCAAATAAATACTTGAGGCAATATTATTACGAAAAAGAAATAATATTACAAATGAGCTTCTCATAATCGATCAACTAGCAAATGACCCTTCATGCTCTTTAAATAGAGACCATGGACCTTAGAAGAGTTTGGAAAAAACTTGGTCATTCTTCTTTGAATCCATTATTTAACTCCTTAGAACTTTGAAGGTCATTCAAGGCTTGTATTACTATCCATGAGTCTCCCAAGACGATAAAATCTTACTATCAGTATATACACCAATGTATATACTGGTGTATACACTAGTGTATATACCGGTATATATATCGATATATACACAATAGGGTATATACACCAGTGTATATACATATATATACACACCAATGTATATACACTAGTGTATACACCACATACACCTATACACCAATTTATATACACAAGTGTATATGTGTATATACATTGGTGTATATACCGGTATATACACCAGTGTATATACCATAGTTTCTTATGGCATAGGGACTAGGTTTTTGGCCTCGACTATGTATACAGCAACAAGACCTAAACCTAGATATCAAAAACTTGTAAAGGTTCATGTATTCCCAATTGAAAACCAATGATCCCCTTGAACAGTCGTCTATGCTGGTTTGGGAAATTGTCAGTTATGGACCTTAAGTCCTAAAAGCTAAATTTAGAACCTAATGCATGAGCTTCCTCCATCGAGCATATTCATAAACAACTTGATAAATTGCACAAGCTTTGTTATGGATTTGTATATACTAGTGTAGGTACCAGTATATACACCAGTTCTTATACTGGTGTATATACCAGTATATACACTGGTGTATATAAATAAGTATATACACTAGTATATACATCAACGTATATACTGGTATATACACCTGTATATATACACCAGTGCATATAATCATTCTAACCTCCCCCTTGATATCGGTTACTATACACTGGTGTATATACATTGATGTATATACTGGTAACACTAGTGTATATACTAGTGTAGGTACCAGTATATACACCAGTGTATATACCAGTATATACACTCGTGCATATACTAGTGTATATACCAGTATATACACCAGTGTATACACCGATATATACACTGATGTCTATACTGGTAGTGAATATACTAGTGTATACACCAGTATATACACCAATGTATATACTAGTATATACACCAGGATATACACTGGTGTATATGCTGGTACCCGACACTAGTATATACATTGGTGTAAATATTGGTATATACATTAGTATATATACTGGTGTATATACAATATATAAATGAGTGTATATATTGGTATATACACTACACCAGTGTATATGCCAGTATATACACTAGTGCATATACCTTTGTTATATATATATATTAATCAACTAACCCTTACTAACCCCCCTGTCTCTCTCAGTTCTTCCCCCTAACCCTTATTGACCCCCTCTTTCCATCTCTCTCTCCCCACTACTCCTCCACCTACACTTAACCTCCACCCTTCTCTCTCTCCCCCATAAATGAGTGTATATACTGGTATATACACTGATGTATATATTGGTATATACACCAGTATATATATTGATCTATATACAATATATAAATGAGTGTATATACAATATATGAGTGTATATATTGGTATATACACTACACCAGTGTATATGCCAGTATATACACTAGTACATATACCTTTGTTATATATATATAAATCAATTAACCCTTACTAACCCCCCCCGTCTCTCTCAGCTCTTCCCCCTAACCCTTACTAACCCCCTCTTTCCATCTCTCTCTCCCCACTACTCCTCCACCTACACTTAACCCCCACCCTTCTCTCTCTCCCCCATCCTCCTAAAACTGCTCCCTCTCTCTCTTTCCATCTCTCTCTCCCCCTCTTTCCATTTCTCTCTCTCCCCCTACTACAACACCATGGTTTTCCCCTAAAATCCATGGTACTATGAGACCCCTGTCAATGGACACTTATTATCTTGTACCCTCCATGTGGACCGATATTTTTCCCATTTAGTGTTAGTTTAATAATCATGGGTTAGATGCAACTTAATAATCATTAACGACTTGCATCCAATCAAGATCTGGATCTCAACCTCTAAATGTATGTGATCTTTTTTCTGAAGGTGTGCATATACGAAAGCTTCCGTATATGCGCAGCACATATATGGAAGCTTTTGTATATACCCATCGTCCGTATATGTGTTGCGCATATACGGAAGCTTCCGTATATGCATTGCGCATATACGGAAGCTTCCATATATACGCAGCTACTTTTGTATATGTGCAACAGCTTCCATATATACGGAAGTTGTTGCACATATGCATATATGGAAGCTTCTGTATATGCGCAGCGCATGTACGGAAGCTACGCATATATGGAAGCTTTCGTATATGTGCAACACATATACGGAAGCTGCGCATATACAGAAGCTTCCGTATATACGTAGCAGCTTCCGTATATGTGCAGGTTTTGTATATGTGCAAGGCATATACCGAAGTTGTTGCGCATATACGGAAGCTTCTGTATATGCATAGTGCATGTACGAAAGCTGTGAATATACGAAAGCTTCCGTATATGCGCAACTGCTTCCGTATATGCGTTGGCTTCTGTATATGCCCAACAACTTCCGTATATGCCTTGCGCATATATAGAAGCTGCATATATAAGGAAGCATATATACATAAGCTTTCGTATATGCGCAGTTTCATATATATGGAAGCTTACGTATATACACAATTGTGTATACACAAAAGTTGTTGCGCATATATGAAAATGTTCATATATGCGCAGCTTGCGTGCATGCACTGCGCATTTACGGAAGCTTCCATATATGCGCAACAACTTCCATATATGCCTTGCACATATACGGAAGTTGCGCATATATGGAAGCAGATACGTATATACGGAAGCTACTGCAACACCATGGTTTACCCCTAAAATCCATGGTACTAGGAGACCCCTATCAATGGACACTTATTATCTTGTACCCTCCATGTGGACCAATATCATTTAATGTTAGTCTGATAATCATGGGCTAGATGCAATTTACTAATCATTAACAACTTGCATCCAATCAAGATATGGATCTCAACCTCTGAATGTATGTGATTTTCTCTCTGAAGTTGTGCATATGCGGAAGCTTCCGTATATGCACAACACATATATGAAAGCTTCTGTATATGCCCAATGTCCGTATATGTGCTGCGCATATATGGAATCTTCCATATATACATATACAAAAGCTTCTATATATGCGTTGCTTCCATATATGCGCATATACGGAAGTTTTCGTATATGCGTTGCGCATATACAGAAGCTTTCGTAGATACGTAGCTGCTTCCGTATATGCGCAACAGCTTCCGTATATATAGAAGTTGTTGGGCATATACATATACGGAAGCTGTTGCGTATATACGGAAGCTTCCATATATGCGCAACACATATACGGAAGTTGTTGCACATATATGGAAGCTGCTTCCGTATATGCGTTGGCTTCCGTATATGCGCAACTGCATATATACGAAAGTTGTTGCGCATATATGGAAACTTCCATATATGCGCTGCACATTTACAGAACCTTTTGTATATGTGCAACAACTTTCATGTATGCCTTGCATGTAGATACACTAGGCTTGACATATGTGAGTTTTGAGTATATAACTAAATTAGGAGTTGATATGTAGTGCTTTATCGTGATCGCAACATTGCCCCTAATGGGAAAACACTCATGGTAAGTTCGGAAAAAATCACTTCCCTGGATTAGTTGCTCATATTGAAGTGGAACAAGGTAATTGTATTTGAAGAATATCTGTTGCCTTTCCAGACAAAGAAGGTCCCTCTCATCTTCATCCATTTTGTTCAAGCATTTAAACAAATGTGTGACAAATGTACACTAGTGTATTATATTTTAGCAGGATGGTATGTATATACACTAGGCATGTGTGCACATATGGCATATATAAATGCTTTCGTATGTGCGCATATACTGAGGGTGCATATATAGAAGCACTTTTGTATATGCTAGATATTTTTGTGCTTTGATAGAGATGTCTGACATTTATAATAAGGATTTGCGAATTTTAGTTGGAGAATTCTATTAAGTAGTAATGAAGTTCATCTTGCTAGCTTATGTTCTAAATTCAAAACCAATATGAATGTGTATATGCCAGATAAGTGATGATCACAATGTCTTCAAATAATTCATATTTATAAACCACGATGTCTTCAATCTTCATGATCTTCTAGCTTCCCATTGATTTCATAAATTCAACTCTTCACTTGCATTATTCGTCAAAACTAAAAAATACAAAATCAAAGAGATGTTAAAAAAATTAAATTAATAAATACAAGGGTAATTCTTAGGATAACATAAAAAAAACAACTCCCATGAATGATAACCGGCTCATTGCTAATTCTTCTCACTGACCTTCATATCATATACCTCCCCATTAATAATAAGACCTTGAAGTTGAACTTCAAGTAGATGGGTGTACAACCTTAGATTCACATGCAATTGTGGGGCTACAGCCTTTTCCAAATCCTCCCACTCTATAAAAGCATCACCATCAATCTCCTCTAGTTTGCAAATTTGAGGCTCTCTAAAGAAGAACAAGAAAACACAAACAAAGGGAAAACCACAGGGTTTGGCTGCCATGAACCCAAAGCATAACACTATGATAAATATTCTTTATCATAATGTAAACCAATAAGAAAACCAATTCCCAAACTATTCTCATAGGTTACCTTATTTGATGTAGAAAAACTATCAAACTATTCCCAAGGCATCTCTAGCCATCTCTGTTGTAGGGTGTTACTACCATAATTTTTATGAATTCATGGCTAGGAAAGACACTAGTTTCTCCACTCTACACATGACCAACCATCATCTATATTGATTGGAATTGTAAGGGATAATGATGTTTATTCGAACACAAATAAACCAACATAGTTTGTAGTTGTATATGTTAATTTGTAAAGTGGTAAGTTATGTTGGAATGTGTCAAGTTCATTGTATAATGGCACTAATTTATCTTATTTGTTGTTTCTTTTGTAGGGGTAGGCCTGATAGTTGTGTTAAAGATACTTTTGGAGATGGGAAACTCACGAAATGAAAAAAGAAAATATAGAAGGAATATGCCCATTGAAAAGGTTAGTGACTTAAGAGAAAAGGCCAGGTTAGGAATGGAAAGATTGAGACATGGTCCTATCATTGCCCTGAATCCTGCCATTGATCCTAACACAGTTGTTGACATGAAAATGTCTAGGTGTTGATTTAATTGGAATTCATAGTCTCGTCTGCGTAAAGGTCTTGTAGGCCAAGATCTTATTCAATTTGTTAAAAATAATTTATTACCTTGCCAGTAAAACACCAAAATTTAGTTGCTTCAACGTAGAACAATGCATTTTATAGTTTTGAGATATTCAATGATATGAGAGAGAGAGAAATGTTATCTGAAAAAATACATCCATTTCCACAAATATGTTTGTTGGATTTCTGTTGGGCCCAAGTTGGGGTAAAGTTTTGGTAACACTTTTGATAAGAAGGAAAAGTTGAGCTGAGCGCAGATAAAAAAAAGATATAATTTTGTCTAAGTGTTGAGGGTGCTGCAAAGTTGGGTGCAGCATCCAAGTTTTGACCGTGCTGCGAAGCTGTGCGCAGCATCCAAATTTTGGAAGTACCACGAAGACCAGCACCGCAAGGAAGCAGTCAGGCCACGTGGAGCTAGCAAAGCGGAGTGCTGGAAGAGGATCAGGTAAAGGTACCGGATGGACCAGTAGTGGTCTAATTTTGGAAAGATGCTCCAGGAGTGTTGAGCGACGGGCACGAGCAAATTAGGAAGGCGGCCAATGCATGAGTTTGTTAAGGAAAGGATAGCTCAGAGAAAGCGATGGCTTGGCACGCCTAGTGGGAGAGACCGTTAGAGATGAACGGTTCAGTGAAAGTGACCTGTTGGCACGCGTGCGACAGGAAGGCCGATAGCGACAGAATGAAGATGTGGAGAACCGCCACAATGAAGCAGACGCTACCAGATGCCAGCAAGCCGGTTTAGGGAAACTGGCACAGTTTTGTAAACCCTAAGGGTTTTTTAGTTTAGGTCTTCGGCATTGTAAAGACATGACCTTCGGGCATGATCTATTTAAGAAGACAATTTTGTATGGGATGGGGTTATGTTTTATTGTTCTGAATTTGTTGTTACAATTTTTGGGTTCTGGATGTTGTATCATAAAATCTCTTTTGAGTTGAGAAGATTGTAAAGGCTCTGCAGCTGTGTGCGCAGAGACCTATCTGAGAGGAAGGAGAGCCTACAGCTGAATGCGCAGACTAAGAACGGTTGTCCCCATCCCTGTTAAAGATATATATTACCAACCGTTCTTGTGGATGTAGCTTCCCATCCGGGGGAGTGAACCACGTTAAATATTGTGTTGTGCGATTGTGTTTTATAGATGAATGCTTATCTATGTTTTCTGTAAATGAATGTCTAGATGTTTTTTTGAATGTTGTTATGAGAGAACTTTTGTATGCACTTGCCATCAGAAGAGGTATGGAGATGATATGTTAAGTTCTGCATGAATAGATGAATGGTGAACATTTAGCTTATGTTTGAGAACAGTGAATCAATTAGTGGTTAAGTGTTAAGAGATCACTTAAGTACTTCCTTATGTGCAACAGAACAAAGGCATAACAATTAGATTGTATCAGTAGAATATGTTCAAATCGTAACCATACTAAGTTGATGAACTAATAGTAGATGGATAATTGGCTAAGTAGCTGAATGAGTGATACTCAATTCAGAGCCTTAAGCATTTCCAAGGTAGTTCAAGTATAAAGTTGAACTGCATAGTTCGCAGTTTCAGTAGAAGCCCCAAAATAGAAGGGTTTAGAAGGGCAGACCGCAGTATTGCCGCTGCCTCGCAGTATTTTCCCACAGCACATATCCTATTGCGCGCTGCACCATCTGGTCTTGCAGCGCATCTTCCTTAGCCCGTGCTGCGCAGTACATCCGTCCAACCAACTCATCACTTACTGTGGAAACCTGATTCCGCAGTACCCCATAGATACACCTCGTGTGAGACCTCAACCTGCTCGCAGGTTGTTGCCAAAAGGGCCGGTGCGAAGGGGTTTTGTTGTTCAAAGGGAAACCGCGAAGAACTTGGGTCTTATAGAAAACCTCTGGGTCAATTATAGCCAATAGTTTCGTGGTATTGCAATTGCATCAAGAATAAATAGGTGTGTATATGGATTGAACACAAAAGCATTTTCCTCTTTCAGCACAATAATGTAATGTTGTTGTCAATCTAAGAAATAGCTTGTAAGTGTGATTTCATATTTTTCAGAGTGATCGAATAATCTAGAGAGGCTTCTTATATGTAACTTGTAAGAGAAGCCTATTATAAGTGTCTAGTCTTTAGATCCCTATATGTGATCTCCAATAAGCTTGCTATAATTATTTTATAATATATTTGTATAGCTAGGAGGTGACCTGCTATAAATTTCTTAGCTATGTTGTAAACTTGAAAGTGAAATTTCAGTTGTGTTGTGTACTTGTATACAGTCGATGAGCCAAGTCTACTACATAAGTCCTAATTGGTAGATGTGTCGAATTTAAGGGAAACAACTAAATTCACCAATGTCTTCTTGTGCCTTCCATGTAATTGAAAGTATGCTTTGTTGATAGTTAGATATTAAAAGTTTAAGTGAAACAATTAATATCACCATTATCTCGTGCTTTTCATGTAAATTGAAAGTATGCTTTGTTGAATAGTTAGGCGTTGTGAATATCTTTTTTTCCAACTGTCCAAAAGTTAGACACTACATTGACTTTGAAGCCATGGAATGATAATCTGTACTCGCGTGTTGGAGATTGACATCTTGTTTTAAATTTCTATTTTCAACTTTTCTCTATCTATTATTCCTCAATTTCCAAGTGTCGGTGTAAGATTGATCATAGAGTTAGTTCAGTAGAGCTTTCAAAGTCATGTCATGCAATGGTAATTATGTTTTAACAATGAATGTTGGAGGCATTTTTTCCATTGTTACAAGTTATTAACAATGAGGTAATGGAACACAATGATTTTTCATCCCTATAGTGTTTTGTGTTTGATATATTTTACAACAATTTTTTATTATCAAATATGTGGTCTTTTGTGGAAACTAGTATGAATGTCAAAGAATTCATGGAAGAAGAAAGTGGGATGCATGGGAGACATAAAAAACCAAATCATAATACAGAAAAAGATGCTTCAATAACTACTTGATATAAGGTGACATAAAATTCCCACTTCAATATCTAAGGTACAAAATAGCTAGTTGACAAATAAATATAAAGTGTAGTACAATGTTTACATATAGCACAAAATATTCAATTTGTTTACAATGTTTACATATAGAAAAAAAATATTCAATTTGATTATTGATTTGATAGAAGACAATACCATCTTCATTTTTTTGAATTTGTTTAAAACAAAGTTGACTGATATGAATATTACCATTTATATTATTGATATTTGTGAAATATATATTCATTATTTAGGTTGTGAGCTGATATTTATTGAAGATCACTATGTGAATTGTCAAATACAACATGATGACAACATGTTATGAGTTAAAAGAGGTAGTGGAACACAATTATTTTTCATGCTTGTAGTGTTTCGTGTTTGATATATTTTGAAACAATTTTTGGTTTCCAAACGTGTGGTCTTTTTGTGACAACTAGTATGAATGCCAAATAACTCATGGAAGAAGATAATGAGATGCATGGGAGACATTAGAAGCCAAAGCATTATATACACAAAAGATGCTTCAATAACTACTTGACTACTTGAGATAATGTGACTTGTATAATTCCCACTTGGATATGTTAGGTACTAAATAGCTAGTTGACTAACTATAAAATCTAATACAATGTTTACATGACACAAAAACCAATCAAATTATTTTTTGAGTTGATGGAGAGTACTATTTTCAAAATTTCTTTAATGAAGTTCACTAATATGAACATTACAATGCTAATATTTGTGAAATATATATTCACCATTTAGGTTGTGAGCTAATATTTTTGGAAGAATATTACTATGTTGGTGGTTAAAGACAACATGATCACATTTTATGGATTTTAGTGCATCAATTTGATTTAATAATCTATTTTGATATTTGTAGGTTTAATTGATAGATTTATTATTTTGATTTTAATGGGTACATTTTGCTAAGACAATCTTAAAAGATGACTTCAATGTGGCATAAAACTAAAATTTACTAGGACTAAAATATTAAAGACTAAGGAGCCATGCTTGAGCATTGGCAAAAACCAATTTGATAAATGCCCCCGTCCATTGTTTTAGTAAAATTCATTAATAATGTTGTAATTCCCAACTTGCAAGTCAATCATAATGAAATATATAATAGGAAAATAATTATAAATAACAATTAGATGCATACTTAATTGCGCCGAGAGGTGCTCTACAGCTTATAAATAACAATTAGATGCATACTTAATTGCGCCGAGAGGTGCTCTACAGCCCAGTATGAGGGAGATCTTAAACTTGAAATTACGTGTAAAAAAGTTGGATAAATTTTTATGAACATGTAAAAAGTTAGATACAAAAAATTACACCTCAAGAAATTGGATCCCTCTTGGTGCTTGGTAGATCCGGGTTTAAAATGGATCTATGCTGGTGTAAGCATAAGCAAAAGTGGGGGATTAGTGCATGGATGAAAAGTGCCATCCATGTAGATAAAACTTATTTTTAATACTTGGAAAAGAGCTTATAAGAGGAGGGGAGGGTGGTTCAAGGTTAGTTAGCCTGTTGCATGGGATTTGCTTCTAGAAGGAGGATGAGAGGATTTTCGTGGGATTTTCCTACTATTACAAGGAGGTATAGTGGTGTAATTTTACTAATTGCTTAGTCTTGCATAGAGGGGTAGGTTGGGTAGAGAGTTGTCCCCCACATTTTCCTTTCCATTGTTGTTGTTGTGGTAGGGGCATGCATTGCACTCCTACAAGTCAATTTCTTTTTACTTCATTTATAAATATGTTTCTTTTTTTTAATTTAGGTACTTATATGTTTTTTTATATTTAAAGAAATTGTGAATTTTATTTTCTTTTTAAATACTTTAAACTAAACATTACAACAATGCAAGAATGCATTTCAGAACCGTTTGTTTTTATAAAAATAATATATTGAAAGAGAATTTTATAAACACTTTATTATTATTATTATTATTATTAAGTATCAGGTCAAACACATTGTATTATCACATTCACTTATGTAGTAAATGGAAGGTCAATGCTTTCTTTCTTTGTAAGAGCATTCAAAAATATTTATATAAGAAATATTTGAGTTCATGAAAAGAAACATATATCTCAAAAAATCAAATCAATATAGTGTGCAACAACTCTTCGGAAAGACAGCTAATTACTCTTCGCAATGCCTCATACCAAATGGAAATGGAGACTTTAGTGAGAATTCATGGAAAAAAAGAATGCCAATAAAAAAAAATGGCAAAAGGAACAATAACCCAATGAACCACATTCAACAATTTGGCAAAAGACAACTATGCCAAAAGAGTCTCAAACTAGCAAACTACGGATCATAAACAAACCCAACTCATAAACTAAGTGAGATCGATGTGGATTTATTGATGGCAAGAAATAAAACAAAGGAATAGATCCCTGATCTCCACCATCGAATACAAACAATACACCCAAAAGCACAAAATTCCACTGAACCAACAGGAGAACGAGAATGTAGCTTGAGCAACAAGCTGAAATCTTCCACTGATGAAATTCTGGACATAATCGATGCCAATGAATCCATGCAAATATTTTATGGACGCAAGCTCAGCCATAATGGCCACCAACTCCAAGTTGCATCTGCCTCTGGATAGAAGAATGGCCCACTCGGACCAAACAACACCAACTGCAGTGCTACCACCGACACCAAATTAAAAATATCGAAACCAGAGGAACATGAAGAGAGCCATGATCTGAACAATTCAGGAGCAACGAACTAGACAAACTGTAAGCAAGATACAAGCTTACCGCCAATAGTTTGCAAAAAAAAACAAATTTTGATTGGTGCAATAATGGATGAGCACCCACGTGATGATCTTCTTAGAACTGGAGACCCCAAACCAGATCCAAAATAGTGGTGATAGAAGGATGCGGAAAACGATCTGCAAACCTCAAATTTGAGAATTGAATTCAGATCAATTAATGGATAGGGGGAAAGAAAATTGACTCCCATAGATCCACTCCGCTACCATGTAAGGATATGGTAAAGCAAGGCCGGCCAAGTATTTTTGAGAAAACGATTGGACAATGGATGGCTCCACCTGATCTCAAACGACGGCTCCAACTGCACAGGGTTGCAATAGATCCTTCCACCACTCTGATTAGAAACCGGCCTCTAAACTGCCAAAAAAGTGCAGCTACTAGAAAAAATGGAGATCCATCCTTGCCACGAAAAGATCTGGGTTAACAACAGTAGGTGGACCGCCCCCACAATCCCCAGGATTACGGTCGTGATCTAATTCTCCCCAAAGACCGCAAAACTGAGCCATGATCTTTTCAGAAATAAAGGCTTTAAATATTTTTGAATGGAAGGTCACTGCATGCTTAAAGTGTAAGCAATTTCATGTAAATATCTCGGATCAGAACTCCAAGCGATATGCAGCAACACCTGAGGAACAAAATAGAGCTCACCTAGCCGGAAATCCTCCTTGGACTGCAGTGGGAAACCACGAGATGGACTTAGAGGAGTGAGCCCACGTTCAACAACAAAACAAAATATTTTTCTCCAAAATTCAAATTGTTTTGTTGGCCACAATCCCAGAACTGTTATTATCTACATATTATTTATTGTCCAATTATTTATCGGCATGCAGCAGCACGAGTGTTGTCTCTTCTTGCCAAGGCCGCCCCCGACTTCATGCTTACCGAACACCCACCCCAACTCGTCACCCTCAAACGCCCAACCACACCAATCTTTATATCTCTCCAACATCGATGATCAAGGGATTAAGACTTCAGCCTTTTTTACATCTCTTTTATCCCTCCAACAACAAAAACAATATTAATGAAAAGGATCCAGTCAAAGTCATCAAAGAGGATCTCGCCAAGGTTCTGGTTCCTTACTATCCTTTTGCCGTAAGACAGAAAAGCAGACAACGACAAGCTCACAGTGGACTACACTACCGAAGGGATTCTATTTGTAGAGGCCGATGCAACGGAAACGATCACAGATTAAAAAATGAAATAGGTTCCTACGAGCATAGTTTATTTTCTGTTTCAAGCTCGTTAAAAAATGAAACCGACCCTCAAGCATAGTTTACCGTTGGTTTCGAGCTTGTGTAAAAATGAAATCAATCCCAAGCATAGTTTACTTTCAGTTTCAAGCTTTCGTGAAAATGAAACTACCTTCGAGCATAATTTCTTTCTGTTTTAAGCTCGTTAAAAAATAAAAAGGACCCTTTCAAGCATTGTTATTATCTATTTTCAAGCTTGTGTAAAAATGAAATAGATCTCCCTTCCATTTGTTTGAGTCTCTCATTAGAGTTAGGATTTGAACCTTCATTTCATCTACCTGGGTCACTTTGTCCTGGTTCTCCCTACCCCCCCTGGTGAACACATTCGGATTAGTAGCCAGGATTTTCGGGTAAGGAAGAAGAGTAGTCAGACGAAACGAAGCTTGGGGGGCATGTTTAGCCACTAGCAATCATGTTGGGGGCATTTACCAACCTCTGGTCATCATGTTGGGAAGGAACCTGTCAATGGGCCTTAACCATGAGCAGAGTTTACCATTGGCTTCAAGCTCATTGAAAAATGAAACCAGTAGTCTGAGAAAATTTCTACTCCTGTGTCAAGCTCGTTAAAAAAATGAAATATATCCTTTCCCTTTGAGTCGAGTCTCCTCGTAGATTTAGTACCTGAACCTTCTTTTCACTCGCCTATACCTTAGGCGAATGAAATGAATCTTGGGGGCATGTCTTCAACCTCTGGAAGTCACGTTGAAGTCAACTCGATCGCCTCTCCACACCACGTTGGAGCTAAGTCACTTACGTCTAGCAATTATGTTGGGGGCATGTACCAACCTTTGGATTTCATGACGAGAAGAAGTTGACCAATGGGAACATCATGAGCATACTTTCCTTTTTAGGTTTCGAGCTCATTAAACCATGTAAATTATCCTGAGCATAGTTCATTTTTTGTTACAAGCTCATTAAAAAATGAAGCAGACATAATGAGCATTCTTCCAACCTATCTTCGAGCTCGTTAAAAAGAATAAGATGGTGTTGGAGCTTACTTTTCACTTTTTTCACGCTCTGGTTAAAACATGAAAAGTGGTTTGAGCTTACTTTTCCTTTTTTGTGCTCTAGATCCAAACATGAAAAAGATTCCGAGTGCTTTTGATACCATTATCGTGCTCGTTAAACAATTGGAGTAAAAAGGTGTGTCTAACGAGTATAGGTTTATCACTTTATCCAGCCTCGCTAGACTATTTACGGAAAAGGAACTATGCCGAGTTTACTTTTCCTTTGTCGTACTCGGTCATCAACCATGACAAAGTTGTACATGGATTCCTCTTTAAGCTCTTTTCAGACTCCTAAAATAGGAAAAGATGGCCAAGTGAAATTGATTCGTTCACACTTGTAAAATGATTTAAATGATCGTCTCCCTAGTGATAGTTTACCCCTTTTTTGGACTAAGGGGCACTACTTACGAAAAAGGAATACTCTAGCCAATCATGATTGGAAGAGTCCTCTCCCGCGTTGTTTTACCCTTTTTCGGGCGATGAGGCTAACTTTATGAAAAAGAACCATTGGAGTCTTCTTTAGTTCTTTTCAGACTCTCTAAACATGAAATGATGACCGAGTTTTCCTTCCTTGGACTCGTTAAAATTTAACATCGAAGGGCCCACTTTGGGACAAACCCCTCCTTTCTCACGTTCGAAAAACATTTGAGATTGGACTCATCTATGAGATGAGCTATACCGAGCATCTTTTATCCTCCTCAAGCTCGTAAAACAACAAAGAGGTACCTGTCCATCATGTCGGGGGAAAATGGGAAAATGAGTCAAGTTTACCTTGTTGGAAGCTTGTGAGTCGTCACCTTTGAACATGGCATGCATCCTCACCTTGTCTATTTTGGGTAGTCAGTCTTGCTGATAGTGTCATCACTATGATCATGCATCCTCATTATTGCTATGAGTTCACACTTCCTGTGGTTCTGTTTGTTCAAGTAGTTCCTGCTACCAAGCTCTGTTTCATGCCGTTATATGTTCAAAGGGTTATTACCTTGAGTCCAGCTCCACTTCATGTCAAACCTTCCCTTTGTGTCAATACATATTCTATTGTTTCATCGGTCCATACTATCTCTTGTTCTGATTTCATGTCAGTGATGTGGGAATCATTATGGCCCACCTTTGACGAGTCTATTCTTGTCGACACCAAATCACTCTCCAGGAATTAGGCTTAGGAGTCAACCACTAGTACCTTGGTACCTGCATGCCTCAATGGCAGGTTTCCTCATGTTCGACAGTAGGTTTTCATCATTGACCTCTGATTGAATGATCTCTCGGATGCTCGACATCAACTCCTTTATTCGCATTTCATTGAGATGTACTATAGATACCTTGGGGATCATTGTCATTATTGGTGATTTCCTTCACATTTGTTAACGGTTCACATCATTGACCGGTAATAAAATGGTTTCTACCATGTTCGACTTCAACACCTTGTAATCACATGGCTAGATTTGTATCATTTGCAATCGGGTAGAAGACCCTAGACACCCTTTTGTATTTTGATTACGTCTAGGTTGCAATGGAGATTTTTTCTGTATTGTCACACAGATCCACTTTTGTAATGGTCGTGGCTGTGTCATTACTATCTCATGGATCTACGCTTGTTCATAGTAGCCATGATTTGTATACAGTCTATATCATCTCAATACTCATGGATCTGCAATGTATTGGTCGGCAGCCATGCTTTGAGTCATTTTTTTTCGAACATGGGAATGCCCACCTCGGTGGTATATCGGACATTTTGTTTCTATTTTAGCTCCTTGTTGCTCCCCTCGATGCTATCTCCGAACCATATTTGTAAAGTCTTTTGGCCATCAGTCTCTTCTGACCTCACACTTTAGGGGGCATCTATTATACCTCAATATTACACATTATGTATTAGTGTCGCATCCTTGCATTATCGACCTAAACGATAGTTTCCCTTAAAGATCATCTGAACATCCAGAGTGAAAACCATTGACTGAACACTGAAAGAAAAACCTTTTTTTGCCATCTATCAACCCAACGTAGCCCTGTTTGCAAGCACTACCGCTCTCTGCACATCTACAGGGGCGCGGTAGTCAGCACTACCACGCGTTTCTCCTTCTTTGGGGCGCGGGTACTAGCGCGTTATGCTTAGTTATAGGGGCGCGGTAGTTTGAAATTAGCCTTTTTGCCTTGGATTTTGGGATTTCGATCTTCGAGGAGATTTTGTTGGGATTACCATCTTTGGTTCAATCCTAACTCCTTCTTTGTTTAGCTAGCCCGATCCACTAAACCCTCCATAGATCCACACTTCTCTCTTGTTGGTTGATCTTCCCACATGCTATAAGAGAGAGGCCTTCCATGAGCCAAAGGGAGGAATTTTGGGGCATCAAACCTATGATCTTCAGACTTCTGCAGAGATAGCTAGAGGAAGCACTTGGAGCTGGAGGATTGGCTTGGATATCAAGCAACCTTTGTAAGCACTCTTCAAGTTTGTAATATAAGATAACTTGTCTTGTTTTTCCCATTTCATGTGTATTGTATAAATCTTTGATATGAAATGTATCTAGTTTATATTTGAACTTAACCTTTGCTTCAAAGTATTTGGAAGATCGCATGCTTGTCCTTTGTTTGATTTCAACAGGTCCTACATTGGAGCTTCAGGATCAAGAGCTAGAAGCAGGACAAACGTTGAATTGGAAGGTGAGTTACATCTTTCATCTCTTCTGAATGCATTTAATCTTGTTGTGAAGATTAGTTCAGGAACTCAAGGTAGCATTTATTTCCTTTTTGTCTTAGCATAGAGTCAATGCATCCTGATTTATCCTAAGAGAGTTTCTACCTATCCGTAGGGAGAAATATCTACAACACGCATTTTTACAAAGGTCGAGATTCAATTTTTGGGTCGCAGATCAGGATGGCGCATAGGTGTTTGATAGTCATAGAGCCAGAGTAGGAGCTGGAGGACAGTACGTGCGAAGGGTGGTTACCATGTGCAAAGGATCGAATCATTGGAGGATCAATGTTCCCTCAGTCACCCATGTGGCGCACTGATGGTTCTGGATTTAACGGTTTTAACTGCTGATTAGGCCTCCCACACACTCGTAGAGCTAACACAATGTTTACAGATGAAGTGGATTACGAACCGGATAGGAAGGATGTACCCATTTTCTGCACGGAAGATGAGGTACACTGCACTATGGATTTTCGGGATAACCAAGTTATAACATCGCCTCACTTAGATGATGTCCCTCCATGCGTCAGCATGGGTAATCATAATGAAACTTCAAGGTTGCAGTATGTCATCCCACACAAACCATCCATCCTAGCTAAACCAGATAAATCCATGGGAATCTGGTCTAAGAAAATCATTGTTGAGCTCACAGTTGGGAAAGACATTCCCGTTGAACAGAACCCCGATTATCTGAATTTGGCATTGATTGGGAGGTTTTGTGGTAAGACTCCAGGCAAAGACTCGCTTCTGCGTTGGATGGAGTCCAATTGGGCAGATAGTTGGGGCTACACCCCCGAGTTCTACATTCTCCCACGAGGTTGGTTCCTTACTAAATTGAGAGAGAAGGAGGATGGTTCAAATATCCTTAATAGACAATGGAAATGGGGTCCGTCTGAACTAATTATAAAAAACTGGAGGGTGGAATTTAACCACAAAAAAGAACCGCACAATCTCCAGCAAGTATGGGTTATTCTACCCGGTCTACCTCTGGTTTTTTGGCAGAAGCAGATTTTGGAATCTATTGGAAATAAGATTGGCAAGTTCATATATCTGGAAAAGGATTGGGAAGTTAAAATAGATCGTCGATGTGCAAGAATCTTAGTTAAGCTAGACACCAGAGATGGACTCTACAAATATTAAGTAATTGAAATGCATGGCAGTAAATGGAAACAATGTCTAGATTATTGGAAACTACCCTTTCACTGCTTCGCTTGTCACAATGTAGGCCATCTGCAGAAGAACTATCCTGTTAGCAAAGAAACCCCCAAGACTAAAAAAGTGTGGGTTAAAAAATCTTCGTCCTCGCCAGTCACGGGGATCAAGCACAGGACGTTGACTGATGAAGAATTGCACGTTGTTAGTCTAGTCACATCCAAAGCTGAAGGTTTTATATCTAGCATCCCAGAAGAGAAGTTGATACAAAAGGAGGATGACAACGGCACACTCAGAGGAAAGACTAAGTCAGGCACTACTATACAGTCTCCAGAGAAGGTTTATGGTGCTGCATTGTCAAACGGTCCTCACCAGAATCAGTCGGCTTCTTCGCACACCAAAGGTACTAATTTTGTTACCTCCTTAATTAAACCTATTTGTCTATTCACATCAGAAGTTTCCTCCCACTCACAGGGTAAAACTTTAAAATCACCTCCAATTGCCCCTTAAGCCTCAAGTTTCTAAACTGTCAACTATTTTATCTCAGTTGGATAAGCAAAGAGGTTGTAATTTAAGATCCAAAAAATTACTTCCGTTAGAAGATGAGGAGGTGTCGACATGTATTTCAATCGGAGGTCTATCCCTAAACTCCATTCAAAAATCAAGGGTCGGTAGAAAAAAACTATTCTCGAAGGCCCAAAGACAGGTGGTTTTGGATGTAAAATAGGGACGACAAGCAGTACTAAATCGGTCTCTTAGAGTGAAAATGGCTCCAATTAGGGGTCCTTGATGCTTATCCTCTCCTTTAACATAAGGGGGATAGGGGCAAACTCCAAAAATACCGCTCTTAAAAGGCTGATAGCCATATAGAAACCTACAGTTTTGATGATCCAAAAAATAATAACGGAAGGGAAGAAAGTTGAGGAGGTGGTCAACGAATGCGTTAAGGACTGGAATTCAGCAAGCATTGATGCGGACGGGCACTCAGGTAGTGTTGTAACGGCATGGAGCCCAAAACTAAATATGATTTCGATAACACGATATGGATATGTACAAGGTACCCTTTTGGAAGATAAGGAGACTGGTTTAAGCTTCATAGTTTTGAACATTTACGACCCTTTCTACAATAGAAAATCCTTCTAGGAAATCTTGGACCTCTCAGGAGCATTGAATCAACCAAACTTAATTATTGGAGGAGATCTAAATCTAACCCTTTCCTTAAGGTATATTTGGGGCAAAAACGCCAGAGGTGATGTGTTGAGCTCTTTCTTTGGATATCTCTTCGAACAGAAAGGTCTGGTGGATATTTCTCTAGTAAAGATGGAGCCTACTTGGAGGAAAAAACAGGGAGGTGAACAAGCAATCTCCAAGATATTGGGCCGTTTCATGCTCTCTGAAAATCTTCTCAATGATCAATTGATAGTTCAATCAACGATTGAGACAGGAGGAAACTCAAATCATAGGTCAATTTGCTTGAGATTAAAGATCCCTGAGAAAAATCCCCCTCCCCATTTTAAATTCAATCCTTTATGGTTTTCTAAGGAGGATTATAAGAATTTGATTCTAGAAGCATGGAATCCTTTGACGGAAGCCTCGAATCACTCGATGATGCAACAATTTCATGACAACATGGTACTAATGAAAAAAATTCCAAAGACTGGGACAAAAAACACAAATTCCGCCATCAAGAGGAACTTCTAAGTGTAGAAGAAAAACTTGAGGAATTATTTGGCAGAAACTCAGAAGGGGTTTTCACATTAGAGGAAACCAAAAACTTAAAGCAGTTGGAAAAGGAAAAAGATTCACTGCTGCTCAAAGAGGAGCAATTGTGGAGACTCAAAAGCAGGGATCTTTGGATGAAAGAAGGCGGCCAAAATACTAAATTCTTTCATATACATGCATCCCATTGAAAGAATATTAATACAATTCACGAAATCAGAATAGGGCAAGGTAACTTGGCTAGGACCTTCACAAAGAAGGCAAAAGCTACAGTGGACCACTTCCACCAAATTTTCAATGAGTCTGAAGGCTTCCCAATTTCAGAAATTCTGGAGGTTATCAGTCTATTCCCTAGACTAATGACTAACGAAATGAATGAAGAACTTACCAAAGAAGTCACATAAGAGGAAATCCAGTAAGTTTTGATTTCCTTTCAAAAGGGAAAAAGTCTTGGTCCAGATGGCTTCACACTTGAATTTTTCCTAAGATTTTATGAAAAAATTAAAGATGATCTCTTGGCAGTGGTGAAGGAATCTCAGAGTGCTGAGAAATTTCTAGGGAGTTTCAATTCAACATTCATAACTTTGATACCCAAAACCCAAAAGCCTGAGACATTTGACGATTTCAGACCAATTTCATGCTGTAATATGATTTATAAAATCATAGCGAAGGTCATTGCCATAAGACTCAAACCTATCCTGAGTGAAATCGTAACAGAAGAACAATTTCGATTCCTCAATAATAGACAAATACATGACGCAGTATCTCTAACGTAGGAAGCGATCCATAGTATTAAGAAAGATAAACAGACTGCATTTGCATTGAAACTAGATCTCTCTAAAGCATATGATCGAGTCAATTGGACTTTTGTCAGACTGCTATTGATTCAGATTGGAATGGATGTAGATATGGTTGACTAGATTATGGGGTATATTCAATCCACTTCATTCGCAGTACTAATCAATGGCACTCCCTCTATCTTTTTTCATCCCACTAGAGGGCTCAGGAAAGGGTTTCCCATATCACCTTTCATCTTCCTCCTTATCGTTGATGCTCTTAGTCGTCTCATTCACAATGCCAAAAGAGAAGGCATGATAGAAGGGGAAGAAGTCTCCCGTATTGAAGCCATCACCCATACTTTGTTTGTAAATGACGTTCTTCTATTCGGTAATGGATCTGAACAAAACCTCAGAGCTTATGCATCCCTTCTCAACAAATACAAGGAAGAAACAGGAATGATGATAAACATCAAGAAATCCATCCTGAACCACAACGAGTTCTCTGCAGATTTGATCTAGAAGCCATAAGAGATTTTACCATTCCCATCTAATCCTCTCTCTGATGGATTCAAGAATCTTGACTTCCTTCTTAAACCCAACAACTATGCTTTTCAAGATTGGGTTTGGCTATATAAGAAAGTTAAAGCCAGAATTTCAACTTGGTCTAATCGCTTCTTATCGAGGGGAGGGATATTAGTTATCCTTAAGGAAGTATTGCAAATTATCCCAATCTATTGGGCGTCCATTGCTTACATTCCAAAAGGAATTCTCACCAAGTTAAGAAAGAAATGCTTTTCATTTTTATAGACAACTAGCAAACAGTCCGATGGGATTCCCCTAGCCAAGTGGACTACCATATCACTTCCAAAAGAGATGGGAGGTTGGGGAATAAAAAATTTACCCCTTTTATGCAAAGCCCTGGAAGTAAAGACCTTATGGAGACTAGCTCAAAATCATGACTCTCTTTGGGGAAGGGTTCTAAGCTCCAAATATTGTCCCAATTCCTCCATTACTGAATGGTTTAGGACCCTAAACAAAACCCATAAAAATGGTTTGGAAGAATGGAAAACAAGGGTTTTGGCATTCCCTCTAGTAGGAAATTGGACAGCGTGGAGAGTGGGTAATGGCAAGAGTATCAGATAAGGTGAAGATCCATGAGTTAGAGCAAGAGAAAACTATATTCTCTCTAGGATTTTGCTGTCAAAATTGAAATCTCCAAGTTTGTACAAGCTAGCTGACGCGCAACCCTAGCATCCCCAGATAAGAGGAAGTGAAGGATAGAAGAATGCACATACCTTAATTTTAAGTGGAGTAGAGGCAGAAGAATGGGGTAACTATGTAAACAGACTGGTCTTAAGTTTCGTCCACTTAGACGAGGAAGAACAGGACAGGTTGATATGGACCAAAAATGAAGTCAATGGTCACTATTCGACCAAGAAAGGATACGAGACAGACATTCAGGATCAGTTCGACAGAGATAAGTGCTGGTGGTGGAACAAGCTGTGGAAAACTAATAGTCCCTTAAAGACCATTTTAACTTTCTGGCTAGCAATGAACAACAAACTCTTAACCTGGGAGAATTTGAAGAAACATGGATTTCAAGGTCCTAGTTACTTTTTTATGTGCAAGTCAAGCAAGGACCACTCTGCTCATCTTTTCGATGCTTGTCCATATGCAGGAGCCGTATGGATCACTGCAACTAAAAACTTTTCCCAAGATAGCCAGATCACAAATTCAGATTATACCGTGGAGCAGTGAGCAAAGAACTGGTGGCAGCATATGTTAGTTTTTCAGAATTTAATTCATTCTGATCTAGGATCTTAACTAAAAGAACAACATGTACAACATATCAATCATAAGAGACAAGAGACAAGAGACACAAAACATTTCACCGGGGAAAACCAAGAAGGTGAAAAACCCCGCAACTTCCTCAGAGATAGAATAAGCACCAATACAAAGATCACAAAGATCAAACCCAAGAGATAGATATCTTCAGCAGCATACTCCTCGTCCACTTGTGCAGACTCCTCCTCTCTCTCACTAATGCGAAGTGAGTGAATAATAGAATGTGTAAAATGAGAGAGACACACTCTCTATTTATACACTAACTTTCACTTGACCTTTACTCAACTAGATCAACCCCAACTTAACCACTTAACATAATGCTGACTGGGCCGAACCCTCTAGGGTGGTCGATAAACCCTTTGACCCACATGACTCATACAGGGACGACCCCATCAAGGTGGTCTAATAACCTATCAAGTCTAAGTTACGACACTTCAAATATAACTTGCGACACATGCAAGTACAATTGACGACACTTCCAATCGGAGGAATAATACATCTTCGTTGGGGATACAATAAAGTACAAATACAATATACAAGTGAATATCTTCCGAAGTTACAAATACATTAACACTTCCTCTTAACTAGTAAGGTATTCTCTAGACACAAGTCATCAATACATATAGGCACAAGTCTTCAATTCTGGAGCTGGATCATCATCACTGGATCACGGAGCATCATCATCACTGTTGCTACACTAGCCATCTCGATCAGTGGTGCTATATCTCAATTCGTCTCATCATAAGAAGTTCTACAGATCCATCCCTTTTTCATGCTGGATGTAGGCCCACCACCTGTAGGTCTTCATTAACACTGGCCATCCTATGGAATCCTCAGGACTAATTACGTCTGTCACAAAACCTTAAAAGAGTGTCTTTCTTCCTTCAAGAACTCTAAAGAGAATCCCAGGACTGATTATGAGCTTACTGATCAACCTTTCGGATCTCCAGGACTGATTACATGTGACCCCCACCACAAAACCTTAAAAGAGTGCCTTGCTTCTTGGAAGAACTCTAAAGAGCATCCCAGGACTGATTACGAGCTTACCGCTCAACCTATTGGATCTCCAGGACTGATTATATGTGGTTAGGAAAAACCTTTAAAGAGTGTCTTGCTTCTTGCAAGAACTCTAAAGAGCATCCCAGGACTGATTATGAGCTTACTGCTACCCCTCTCAGATCTCCAGGACTGATTACATGCCTCTAGTAGAAAAACCTCGAAAGAGCATCCCAGGACTGATTACGAGCTTACCGCTCAACTTATCAGATCTCCCAGGATCTTTCTATGCTACATGCACAACCTGTCCACGGCCACGGAGTATCATCCTGATACTCATGATCATACTGATCATATCATCTCATCGTCCACGAAGCACAACCCAGATGCACATACACAGCACTTACACCACTGAAATGGGAGATCACATCTACCACCATGCAGGGAAGGCTCCAACCCTTACTTTTTCACCCTGGGAGAACACATCTACACCTTTGTGAAAAATGGCTTCAGCCCTTACATCTTCACCATGGGAGAACACATTTGCACCTTGTGAAGAATGGCTTCAACCCTTACATCTTTACCGTGGGAGAACACATCTACACCTTGTAAAGAATGGCTCCAGCCCTTACATCTTTACCATGGGAGAACACATCTACACCTTGTAAATAATGGCTCCAACAATTACATCACGACCTTGGGAGAACACATCTACATGATGTCTAAAAATCCCATTTGCATCTGTGTCTTTGGAACTCATCACACATAATCCAACTGATTATGCAATGCATCTACCTAATACATATCATCACATATGATCATCCTGATGATCATCATAGCATCGTCTTGATGCATATCATATAGAGTATCGTCCTGATACTCATCACACATGATCATCGTCATTGCATCGTCCTGATGCATATACATATACATGATCCAACTGATCATACAAAGCATCCACCGGATGCATATACATATAGATGATCCAATTGATCATACAAAGCATCCACTTGATGCATATACATATACATGATATAACTGATCATACAAAGCATCCAACTGATGCATATACATAGACATGATCCAACTGATCATACAAAGCATCCAACGGATGCATATCCAAAGCAGTAACTAGAGCATCATCCTGATGCTCATCACACAGCGCTTACATCCACAGCCATTGGAAGGATCCTCCTCTCACCATGCTTGGAATGGCTCTTACAAATGTGTCCCATCACTTCTTCCTCAAAGAATATTCAATTTGAAGAACACCAAGCCTGTCTCAAAAGTACTCAAACTTCACTTTGGCTAGTGGTTTTGTCAACACATCTACAACCTGCTCATCCATTGCAACATACAGGAGCTTCACTGCTCCTCTATGCACCATATCCCTGATATAGTGATATTTGATCTCGATGTGATTCGACCTGTCATGGAGCACTGGGTTCTCTGAAAACTTCACACAACTTTGGTTGTCACAATAGATACAGGTAGCATCCAACGGGAGATCAAATAACTTAGACATAGCTTCCTCAGCCATAGTGCCTCACAACTAGCTGAACAAGTTGTGACATACTCTACTTAGGCTGTACTCAGTGCTACGTAGTACTGCTTCCTGATAAACCAAGAGGTCACGCCTGATTCCATACTGAATCAGCACCCCGAAGTGCTCTTCCTATCTACAGCACTGCCTGCCCAATCTGAATCAACATAACCCTCCAGGTTAAACTTTTGATTCGCATCATACTTGACCCCATAATCAACCGTACCCTTCAGGTACCTCAGAATATGCTTTACAACAATCAGGTGAACATGTCTAGGATCTGTTAGGAACTGGCTCAAAGTGTTAAACCACAAAGAAAATATCTAGTCTCGTGTTCGTCAGGTACATCAAGGACCCAATCATCTGATGATACGCCATGACATCAACCAACTCTGATGAAGCATCACTCAATAGCTTCAGGTTCGATGCCATAGGTGTGGCCATGGCCTTGCAGTCCATCATCCCAAACTGCTTCAGGATCTCTACTGCATACTTCCCTTGTCCAAGGAATATTCCATCTACACTCTGCCACACCTCCATACCTAGAAAGTAATGCATCATTCCCAAGTCCTTCATCTCGAACTCAACATCAAGCGCATGTCGACAATCAATCCATCTGGTGTATCTTCCACTTCAACACTTGCCTGGTATTTCTCTATGCTACCATCTCCAACATGCTTGATCTTATAGATCCACATGGAAGTCACAACAGACTTCCCTTCTGGTCTCGGAACCACATACCAGACATCATTCTTCATGATCGACTGGTATTCCTCGATCATGGAATTCTTCCATTACTGCATCCCAGATCCTGGGAACTTCAGATTCTTCAATATCTTCAATAGATAGTTTTCTTTGAAATCTGTTTGCTGGAACAAATGTTGTAGTCCTTCTTCTGTAGGCGATTGTACATGATCTTTCCTACAAGTCAAATTCAATTGCATGACTAGAAATTTCTCATATATTTTAGAACAAATTCTTACACATAAAGATATATGTCATATAGTCATGCAATTATCTTAGCCAATGCTTCAATACAACATTTATCCATATCCCGTAACTTTGTAGATGTCTTCCATCTCTACCAGAACATTGTTAAGAGTGTGCACAACTCCCAACATGTTAGCAAAGAGGTTTCATTCTAGATAAGTAGCAATGGAATGTTGTACAGTGCCATAGGACACTTACCCATTACATGCATATTAGTAGTATACTGTTCATTAATGCAATTATTCTAATATGCATAATACACAAACTAAATCTAGGAACATCAGTATGTACATGACTAGACAACATTATTTAAGTAATCATATGACAATTCAAATACTTATCTTTGTTTAGATGTGGGTGGAATCCCTCTCAATCTTTGCTTCCTTGTAGGAACTACTAGAGTGTGCTCCCTCTTGATCTTTGCTTCCTGGATTATTTGTCCTTGAACTTATATCCATCCTGGACCACTATGCATACTTAAGTGTGCACTAATGTCATCATTGTGTCATCCTCAAGATCTCATACATGATCATACATTCATTAGTATAATCTCAATAGTATCAAAACATTATGATTCTAAATAATCTTAAATATGTATGGCCATGATCATTTCATACATAGGTAATAAGCATTAGTATTCAAGGTTTCAGGAAAGACTTCTTTTACTCATGCATAATCTTATTTGACCATAGGACTCTTCTGGTTAGTCATATCATCAATCAAAGTAAGAAACATAACATGCATAAACCCTTGATTACTTAAACTTCTAACTTTCATTATCATTCATACAAAAGTATAATATCCTAACACAAGGTAGGATTCTAGCTTGATATAGGTAAAACATACCTGTATCTCTTCAAGTCATTCCTGTCGGGATTGCTTGTATCCTTCTTATTTAGGCCTAGCCTCATCTCCCTCTGAAACTATAACTTCTTCACTTATGTAGGTGTCCAATTCATTCTCTTCTAGGATTAACCCAATCCACTTTGATTTGCTGAGACTCGATCTGGAGCTGGATTAGGGCTTGTTAGAGAAACCCTAAAAAATCAAACTTTGAATTTCAAACTTCTGAATGGATGAAAATATGTGCCTTGTTGAGCTGATCAAGCTGGTATACTTCAATTTTGAAATATCCAAAATTTGACCACTCAAAATTGCCTTTGAAACTTCTGGATCTTCTAGACAAGATCCCAAACTAGGGTTCGATAAAGCCCGGTCTTCTACCCATCCAAAAAATTTCGATCTTGTGTTCTAAGCTTCGATTTTTCTGAGGATCTTCCAGTCATGGTCACAGATTTCAAAAATTCCAACTTTTGCAGAAGCCCTAATTTTCCACCTTTCCGATCAAAATCTCGAACTAGGGTTTGATCAAGCCCGACCTTCTGCCCAACCAAAAAATTCGATATTGGTCTCTAAATTTTGATTTTTTTGAGGAACATTCATCCGTGGTCTCCTATTGAAAAATTCTCAACTTTCTCCGAAGCCCTAAATTCCTGCAGCAGTGATAAGCCAACAATGAAGGTGCTCATAATCCAATTCTGTTTTGACAGAAATATGCACCTAATTATTTATGGTGCATATATGAAATTATGAACCACGGGCTCTTAAACCTTGGCCTGTGGTAGACTGACCTGTCTTCTTTCCAACCCCACAGGTCTGACCTCAATTGGATTCTCTGAGAGAGATTTATACCAAGTGTCGCAATGTGACCTGTTTATGGGATTAAACAGTAGAGCGTACTTGTATGGAGTGCCACGTGTCAATGGTTCAACTTCGGCCTCTGAAAAACTTACTTGAGAACCTATAGTTCGTTCTCTTACTGTCACTTTTTACAGAATTTCATTTGGAGCTTCCTAGCCCAAGTTGTGACCTTTTTTCCTGGGTCACCTGTTTATGAATGAGATCTGGAAGAGGCAGAAACCCTAACTTGTACAGATCATACGTCACAAAGTACAATGAATCAAATGATGTGCTTAATACACAAGGTACATGGGGATGTTATCTACAACCTGTAGAAGTTTCAGCACCTGAACCTTCGCAAAACTGGATTTATAGCGAAAGTTCCATGATGACTGGTTTTTTCTATATCAATCCCTAGCTTCCAATTTGTTGCAAGTGCAACAAGTCTCATAAATGCCATACCATGCCTTCCTTCAAGCTAGCTCTTATACCATGTTATTTTTTTAGAATTTAATTGATTCTTATCTAGGATCTTAACTGAAAGAACAAAATGTACAACATACCAAGCATAAGAGACAAGAGACACAAAACATTTCACCGGGGAAAACCAAGAAGGTGAAAAACCCCGCAACTTCCTCAGAGATAGAATAAGTACCAATACACAGATCACAAAGATCAAACCCAAGAGATAGATATCTTCAGCAGCATACTCCTTGTCCACTTGTGCAGACTCCTCCTCTCTCTCACTAATGTGAAGTGAGCGAAAAATAGAATGTGTAAAATGAGAGAGACACACTTTCTATTTATACACTAACTTTCACTTGACCTTTACTCAACTAGGTCGGCCCCAACTTAACCACTTAACATAATGCTGACTGGGATGACCCCTCTAGGGTGGTCTAATAACCCTTTGAACCACATGAATCATACGAGACCGACCCCATCAAGGTGGTCTAATAACCCATCAAGTATAAGTTACGACACTTACAATATAACTTGCGACACATGCAAGTACAACTGACGACACTTCTAATCGGAGGAATAATACATCTCCATTGGGGATACAATAAAGTACAAATACAATATACAAGTGAATATCTTCTGAAGTTAAAAATACATTAATAGCATACAGGGGTATGTTGCTTTGATGCTTTCCATGTACTCTTTGTATTCAACATTTGGGAAGCTTGCAACAGAGATATTTTTGAAAATCAGTGGACGCTAGTTGATATCACTTCCATTCTACTGATACAGAAAACACAGTAATTGAAGTGGGTTCCCAAACAAATCAAAGGATGAGTGATTTTTGATCTAGATATAGATAAAACCCAACCTTGGGTGTTCTTTGATGGGGTAATCCAAGGGGATCCACAGATAGGAGGAGCAGGACGCATCATTCACATTTCAGAGACTAGGAAAATCACGATAAAACTTGCTCTGGGACAAGCCACGAACACCAAAGCTGAGCTTTCTGTATTATGGACAGTTCTCAAAATTGCTAGGGATAGACAGATCCCAAAACTACACATCTTTGGCGATTCAAAAACAGTGATCGACTGGGTTAACGGGGATTGCATTATCGACTGGGTTAACGGGGATTGCATTATCAGAGCGCCACATCTTCTTAATCTAGTAAAATAAATTCAAGCCCTGAAGCCCTCTTTCAAATCAATCTCCTTCTCTCACGTATATAGAGAGAAAAACTCCGAAGTCGATACCCTTTCAAAGTAGGCTCTAACAATCTAGCCCGGAATCATAGATGGAGAGGAGATTTTCAATGGTCACATGGTCAGATTCACCATTCCTTTATAGATAGTCTGTCTCTCAAGAAACAAAACCTTTGTGCAGTTTTCAAGCTCATAAGGATTCCGAAGATGGGTACAGAATTTCATAAAAACATCAAGGAACGCGAAAGGCAGAAGAGGCCCACATTTTTGCAGATGAATAATGTTAAAAGGCACTATAAGAATGAAATGCAGGACAATGTAGAGAGCTTTCAATAGACTTTGAAATGCACTAATAAATATTGTGTAATGCAAGTCCTTAAATGACACTTGACAATCACTCTTTATTTAGAGTGATAGATATTTTCCATTTAGAAGATATATATATATATATGAAGAGAGAAGTATTGTATACTTTAATATTAAGTATTAACTTTTAAATAAAGAATAAAGAATTTAAAAATACAATTTAGACTCTTTATGAAGTTACCTATTTATATTTATATACATAAAGCAAAAGAGTAAAAGGTGGAATTTAGTACCCTTTTAAAATCGATATGAGAATAGCCATGGTAAATCACTATCTCATGGAGATCACGAGGAAAGGGAAAGAATGTTAGAGGAGCACCAAGCCCTTTTAGATGCCATCTGTCTCTTTATTAGACTACCAAAGAAAAATTACCGCTGCCATTTATCACCATGGAGAGAAAGGTTGAGTCTTCTTACGAAGAAGCGATCTCTCTCGAGAAGGTCGGGGGATTACTTGGAACTCCATGGGGGAAATATTACGAAACATGAGGATTTTGCATCAGCCGGATTTCTAGATTGGATGAATCGACCAGTGCATAGTTTTAGTTTATAGGTATAATCTCTACATTTATTTATTATACGTATTCTAAAGACGTCTCTACCTTGATCGATAGCGGTCTCCTGCATATTTTTATTGCAGAGCTCATAAGGCGCCTCTACCTGGATCCTTTAACACTCATCATTTACATGTTTATTGATCTCATTCGATAGTTATGCTTACATATGTGTTATGCTACCTTTATGTTATAGCAATCTTTGTGTTACAATGATCTATAGGTTAACATTCCTTGCTTGAAGGGAACAACCCCTTAGCCATGTCTTTGACTGTGTGTGTTTGATGATAGTAATGGCGATGAAGGGCGCAACCCCTTAGCCATGTTTTTCACTATGTGTTATTTATTTTATCATTGTATGATGTATGTTATCCACGCCGAACGTAGGATAGATCCATGCGATTTCTTATCGATGTTCACTGTGTGTTTGTGATCTATGTTATATCACTATATCAGAAGCTTGTTTATGATGTTCTCAAACAAGCTCCAATGTTATCCATGTCGAATGTAGGATCGATCCATGCGATCACATATCGTCGTTCACTATGGGTCGTATATTTTATCACTATATGATCTATGTTATCCACGCTGAATGTAGGATCGATACATGATCCCATACCACTATTCACTATGTGTTAGATATATATATATATATATATTTTATCACTGTATAATATATTTATTAATGCATAATCTATGTGGCATCGAACTATGCTATCTCACCATCGTTTGACTATTGCACACTAGATTTATTATTGCAGAATATATCTGCATCGATTTATGTGACCGCAACATGATTGGATTATAGCATAGATATACAAACACATATACTGGACATTTTCATGCAAGCTCCATATAGTTCCATCGCTAGTTTACAGGTATAAAATATGTAGTTGTCATTTGTCTTACTGTTGATTGACAATTTTATTGTTTAGGAGAAGCGATCTGTATTGATTACCACCCTATATTATATAAGAATTTGCTTGATGTTTCTAAATGCAAGGAAAATCTCTTCTTGGGATCGGTATAGTTTATGTTTGTGTTTTTATGTATATACATCTTTGTGGAAAACATGGTCCATGAGAGATGTGGAATCCACTTTTGGTATGGGTTTCATTGGTATATACAAAGATCTTAGGGATCGCTACTTAGAATTTTTTGTTAAGTGAAACCTTTTTTTAGTTGAAATATATTGGAGTTTGGTTATTATTTCCACTTCCAGTTGGAGGGTGGCTTCTCAGTCTTAGAAATATACATCAGACAGAGAGTCAAATGGTTGGGAGGAAAAGGAAAATTACGGTCAAACTTTTAGTTTCCTTCCTTCATCTACTTTATCAGATATGTATGTTGATGTTATGTTATATTGGTTGTTAATGATTTTTATTATAGTGACATATTTAGTATTTAGGTGATTTATAATATTAGCCTAATTATAATAGGATTTACTCTAAGAATATATATATATATATAATGAGTTGCATGTTAGCCAATGTTCATTCATATGTGTGGATGTTATGATGAGGTGATTGAAATAAATAATGCATGATAATGGTAACACCTTTACTTGGTTTGCATAAGGATATGTGTGTGATTTACCTTATAAATATATGCATTTATATTTGATTGATTAAATCCCATTAGCATGATGA
>BSBM01000624.1:3722500-3845000 GCA_027924585.1 Larix kaempferi | reverse complement strand
TGATTCCTTGAATTTATTTTTTTCTTTATTTGAAGAATGTGTGTGAGGAAGATATTCTTGGAATTTCCCAACATTAACCTATACATACGTGTAGCATGCATGCCCAACAATGGTAAAGCCTCATGATCACCAACTTGTGTGGTTGTGGTGTATGACAGGAAGTGTATGACAGGAAGTCTCAACCACATCTTCTGCGATGTCATCATGTTCAACATGTGGCACGATTTTGACATTCTTCTCTACAGTTCCATCCCATGCTTCATTTTCCACAAACTAAACATCTCGACTGATAATAAATTTTCTTGCAATAGGATCATATAACTTGTATGCTTTTGTGTCTTCAAAATAACCAATGAAAATGCATTTCTGTCATTTATTGTCTAATTTCCTTCTTAACTCATCCGGAACATTTGCGTATGCTACACAACCAAAAACTTTTAAATGTGAAACATTCTGTTTCATACCTATCCATGCTTCCTATGGAACTTTGTTCTTCACGCTCTTCGAAGGACATCGATTCATGATGTATACAGCAGTTGCCACTGCCTCGGTCCAATATTCATTTGACAGATGCACAGCTGCCAACATACTACGCGCCATCTCCATAATGGTTCTGTTCTTCCTCCTACGATACCATTCTGCTACTGTGTATACTGCACAATGAGTTGCTTCTGTATGCCATGATTTTTGTAAAATTTTAAGAAATAATTTGAAACATACTCACAACCTCTATCTGTTCTTAATATCTTGATGTTGTAACCACTCTGCTTCTCCACAAGTGCCTTGAAATGCCGAAAACAACCAAATGCATCAAATTTATGTTTTAGAAAATAAAACCAAGTTTTTCTTGTGAAATCATCAATAAATGTGAGAAGATAAGGGCATCCTCCCATGGACGGTGTTTGCATCAGTCCACAAATATCAGAGTGCACAATTTCAAGAGGTGTGCGAGATCTGTATGATTTTCCAACTGAAAAATTCTCTCTATGTTGTTTTCCAAAAATACAACCTTCACAAATTCTCTCTGGTTTTCAATCAATGGCAATCCTTTCACTATGTCCTTCATGTGTAGTAGCTTCAGCCCACCAAAATTCAGATGTCCAAATCTAAAGTGCCATAACCAGGATTCATCATTTATTTCTATTTCAAATGCAGCTTGCATTTCACTGTATTTTTCTTCCTTTGCGTAGTGAATTTCTGCTTCTTTGCTTTCTGCTTTGAACGCAGATCCAGAATTTTCATTCTGTCTTTCATGAACAACTTGAGTTGTTTTTCCTCTTATGATTGGCCTTATCCTCAAAGGAAACAAGCGATTGCTTGTCATCTGCACTTCGACAATTAACTGATTGCTTGGATATATGTCCTTGATCACACAATGCTTTTCTATCATGTGAACTCTGTAACCTTTTTCCATCAACTATCCAATACTCATTAGATTATGCTTCAAACCTTGAACATAATAAACATCAGGCATAAATTTCTGCTCTCCCTGTTTGGTTAGAATATCAACAGTACCCTTACCTAAAATAGTAACTTGGATATTCTTTCCAAGTGTGACATCAGTTTGAACTGATTTATCTAAACTAGAAAATAGACTTAAATTACCAGTCATATGATTGCTACAGCCCGAGTCTAAATACCATATGTCATTTGGACTTTCTTGGATGGCATTGCATTCAAGTGGAGATTCACATGCTAAGAATAGTGAGTTGTTCGAAGTGTTGTTGTTGCTTGACTGTGTTTAACCTTGCTTTCCTTGGTCATACTGCTTCTTCCTGCATTCATATGCGAAGTGTCCATACTTCTTACAATAATGACATTGAATTTTTTATTTGTCATACCTTTGTCCACTTGGTTGATTGGGGTTCTGATTCTGGCCTCTACCAGTGACATGCGCAGGAATGCTGCTGCGAACTCCTATGAAAGAACTTCATCCTCTTCCTCTAGAGTTTGATCTTCCTCTGCCTCTTCCACGGCTTATGGATGACTGTGTTGCAAATGCACCTTCCAGTGATGTTTCTGAACCACTGATTCTATGTTCATGATTGAGTAATGAGGCTTGCAACTCATCAATAGTAAATGTGGATAGGTCTTTGTTTTCCTCCAGGGTCACAACTAATGATTGAAATTTCTTTGGAAGAACTCTAAGAACTTTTTCAACAACCCTTTGGTCATCTAAAGTTTCTCCATGAGACTTTATTTGATTAACCAGACCAATGACACGAGTATAGAATGAATCTACTGACTCTGTATTTTTCATTGATAGAGATTCAAAATCTCTTCTAAGAATTTGAAGTTTGGCAGTCTTTACCTTGTTCAATCCTTGATAGGAAGTTTCCAGTGTGTCCCACACTTCGTTAGTTGACTGCACTACTGCTACTCTTGGGAGTATGGATTCATGTGTTGCTTGATGTATGTGGAACAACGCCTTTCCATCTTTCTTCCTCTACTCCTTCAGAACATCCTTCTCAGCTTGTGTGAGATTGTTGTATGCTGCTAGATTTGCTGGTTCTGCATAGCCATGTTGGACTATTTCCCACATCTTGACCTCTAAACAAAGCTTTCATAGCTAGAGATCAATATTCATAATTTTTACCAAAAAATATTAGAGTTTGCAAATTACACGAAGTGGAAGCCATTCTTAATCACTTTTCCCCTATGTAAATACAAATTCTACTTTTCGTAAACCAGGCTCTGATACCAGATGAAGGGAAAAGGGGGAAACCTACACAGCCAAAAAGATTTGATGTGCATGGTGAATAAATAATTTGTCTTTTATTTGGTTTAGGACCTGCGCTCCACATAGCAAATACTTTGATCTTTAATTATTTTTGTGAATAATTTTCTTCACAAATTACCTACGCGGAAATTACCTGCGCGATTCCACTTTTACTGCGCACAGGTTAACTATACTGCACAGTTCTCTAACCTTGCGGAAATTCTAAACTTCCCAAATTACTTTGTGGAATACTTTATTTGCATGACCTTCGCACTTCATACAAATTACTTTTGTAAACTTCTTTTAACTTTATGAAGATTAACTGCGCACGAGTTACCTTTGCATACCTATTTACCTGTGCACAATCCAATCTTAAACAAACCTTGTATAAATGTATTTCATGCTAAAACATCAGAACCAAAACATATTATGAATTTACTACACAGTTAAACTAGGGCTTTTACCACCGTAAAATACTTAGAAATATTGATTTGATTTACAGACCGTAAATGTAAACAACATTTACACAGGTCAATATGAAGTAGATGTGCAGGATGCATAAACCAACATTCTTGAGAATGACTACATAAAACTAAAGATTTATATATTACCACTGTAAAACATAGTAACTTTGCCGCACTCACAGAGAGATGAGATTTACTTCAATCTTTTACTTCTTACACAGAGCTTGGGCTCTTCATACACTGAACACGGGTTTTCACTTCTTCTCTTCTTCTCTTCACTCCTACACCTCTTTTTATCTCTTCATCTCTCTTTTTTTAATCTTCTGAGAGTGATTTTCATTTATACACAAACTTGGTTTGGCTTCTCTTCGAAGCTAGAGGGTTTCATTAAAGACAGTAATAAATTTCTACCTAAGAATTCTTGATATGTAGAATACTAAAGTGGTCACATAAATACTAATTTGACATGCGTTGGATTGGCTGCAAACTGACTAAGTGACTTACTGAATTCTAACATTGCAGACTGACAGAGTGTCTGACAGAGTCGGCGCATATCAGATACGCTATCAGCTCATTAATTACAATATTTCCAATAGAGAGTGCAGATCCATTTTGAATGAGAATCATAGTTGCTGTCTACAGGTGTAGGAACATTATGAGATTTAAATTTTTTATAAAAAGTAGTTCGAATTTTGGGATGTAGATCGAATTAGTTTAAGGTCTTGTATATGCTGCTGAAAGTGGAAGCGTAGTTCGCGGAGTTGGTTCGATCACCGAGCATTGTACATGGTAATTTGGAAATGATAGCACAATTTTCCGACTTAATTCGAATAAGGGGCAACGAATGCATATTATCAAGAAATGAGAGTGCAATCGCAGATTCAGTATAATAATAACATCACTTACGCTAGATTGAATAAAAGCGCAGATCGCAACTTAGATCTGGCTTATAAATTTGATCAAAATGTATAATTGTTCTGATCTCCAATTTAAAAACACGGATGAAAGGGATTCAAAATGGATTCGAAATACGTGAATAATTTTAATTCTGTTTTTTCTCCAAAAGTAACACAGATACATCAATAAGTCTAAATCAATAATACAAACCGTCCAACTTCTTCTTTCTTAATTAGAATACATAAGTTCATCACCATCTAACCCAACTAGTTTAATAAAAAATATACATTCTAGACTTGGTAACATAATTTTTCATCCCTCATTAGATCAATTTAAAAGAAAATAATAAGGTTTAAAAGAATAGAACCTGTGGAAAGGATTTTTACCAGCCACTGATGAAGACCTCGAATGATTGTTGTCAATCCAATGTTCGAATTCCAATATCCAATAGACCACTCGGTTGACCTCCCTACCAATTTTGGGAATACTCTTCTTCTTCCTGAACCCTCGAGCAATGGGGCCATAGAGCTCACACACAAAAACCAAGGATCCAGAAGTGAGTTTCCCCCTCACTAAGATCATTTTCCAAAATCACAATAGAAGAAAATCAATATCTTGTTAACATTACGGTAACCATCAAGCCGTAGGGTGTCCTTCCCTTTCCTTTTGCCTTCCTTAAATAGGAAAATTATTTGGGACACATGTCACTTCATGCAAAAATGTCTAATTTTGTAATTATTTAAATATAATTACCTCATCGAGCCATGTGTCTAATTCTCATGAGAGTGTACCTACATTCCTAGATTTACTCAAGTATGTCCCCAATGATGCTCCAATATAAGTTTCTATTTTTGTGGGTGCTAGTGGATTTGACTATATGCTAATGTTTAGTATACCATTTTAACCTAAAACAATTATTCTCCATTTTTTTAATTACTAATATTCATTTCATGTGCAAATAGCCTAAATGCAAACTTACATGTTTAATGCATAATATTCATCAATTATTTTCATCTTGGGGTCTAGGTACCACATCGTTGGGTCCATTCGACCATCATTTTCTTTTATCATCAAGGTACCACATTGTCGGGTCCTTTCATCAATGCTTTGTCGTTTCATTTGATTTGCGGGAATTTCATGTAGAGATTTAGGATTCATTACCTTCAGTCATATGTCTACACCCTATTGGAGACTAGTGGCGCTCAGGAGTAAGTTCATTATTACTGTGCGCCCCTCAACTCCGTATGTGACCAATTCCATCATGGTCCACTTCCCACGACTTCACGCTTCCCTGAGTAAGCGGATAAATGTTTTTTATCTCGTGCATGGATTCCGTAGGAATTTGACACCGTCGTCGTTATTCTGTGTGTGATTTATTCGTACTCTACGACCCATTTATTTCTTTTGTGATTCAGTTGGTTATGATAATTACCTGCTATTGCACATATTCTCAAAGTACACATCAATAGTACTGTTCATCACAAGTCATCATATACATCGTGCAAATCATTCCATAATCATAATCACATTTCGTAACTCTACTAATGATTAAGCAATACATGCAATTCATTCATTCACATCATATATTTCGTAAATAGCTAATCGTTAAGCAGAGAATGCATTCATTCATCAATTTAAGTAAAATATCCATTTCTACAAGTGTCATTCATTTCATTGTTTTTCGTTTATCATTTTGTCGTCATGCACATCATCATCTGTTTCTGAATTATTCAAACATAAATATTCAAAAGACCATTTTATGAAAGTTTTATTCAGCCAAGTCACTTGACAAGTGCCCTCAAAATCTACAATCACTCTAGGGGCATTACACTTTTCAAATTTGAAATAAACAATTATACGAGAAAAAATAATATAAAACAATTTAATTTTTAATTGAAATATAAAGAATAAGTAACATATAATTTATTTGTGACACTAACTTGATCTATCGATATTCACCAACCATACATTATATAGCTCTATGCTAATAAATATAATATACATCATATTAATAACAGAAATTGAAAAATATTATGAAAATATACCATGAATCCACTAACAATAACTTATACAATAGTCATTGTGGATTGACTTAAAATTATAGATTCGAACCTTGCACATAAACCTAATCCACATTCACTCATTTTATGTGATGGGATGGTAGATATATATATATATATATGGTAGGGACTTGTCCTTGAGCTCCTCACCATGTTCATTGTAGTAATATACGATATTATATCATTTACTTAGCATATGAAAAGGGGTCAAGACTGATGACATTAGAATATCTAAGCTTTATAAATATCAAGGAAGTTATAACATTTCATTGAACTCAATAGAAATTTTATCCCAAACAAAATCATTATCATAATTTTGTGTGAGCAAAAAAATTATGCATTATATTTATAATGAGCTTGACCAAAGCTTTACAAGATTGGTAGATTGTTGAGATATTCACATTCAAGTTTTAATTTTGTTTTATTTGTGTGTATATATTGCAATAGTGTCGATGCCATGAACTACATAATAAGGGATCAAGACTATATGATTTTAGATGGATGGAATATGTGATAACGAAGAAAGAGATATGGCCTCGTTCCCTTTGGTTTGATCAATGTTTATTTACTTCTCTTCAAAATTGTCACTAATTCAAACATTTGTAATGAATCTTTCTAGTAAGTTTCAAATGTCATTGTAATTTCCACTCATAATACATAACTAATTGTTTTGGTGTTTTGTAGAGCTACGAGAAGAAGCAAACGCAACAAAGGAAAACAACACTCTAACAAGTTTGGGATACACAAATATTAAACAAAGATTAAATGCAATTCCAATTCTCATATATTGAAATGGACCAACAATACTCCACATTAATTCAAGTGGGGATTCAAAATATAAGGTGTCTAAGGTTCTTTATGATGCTTTTATTAAATGGAAATTAAATGGTCCATATGTCAATATAGTTGTAGTATTATCTACGTTGGAGCTATGATAGGATTTAATTTTGTGGAATAGTACATGATATCAAGAATAATGATTAGATGGGAACCGACCATCATAGAAATGATTTTATTATTTATATCTAAAACACAATTAATGAGAGTTGAACCTTGCTTGTAGTTCACTAGTATCCTCACATAATACTTACATAATATGGTACAATTCTTATTCATCAACCAAGATTTCACAATCACAATCCTTTGAAATCTATAATATTGTTATCTTTAAAGATGTTTTTCAGTTATATATTTTTCTAAAATAAATTTTAATAGTATTTTAAAAAATAAAAATAAAAATCATTTTTGATAAATTTAAAAAATAAAAAATGTATACATAGTAAAAATTAAAAATACATAATTGAAAAAATAAAAGAAGAAATGTATACACAGTGAAAATTAAAAATACATAATTGAAAAAATAAAAGTAAAAAGATTCAAGTGAGACTGGACCATGCATAAGAGGAAGACATCGAACAAGAAATGAGAAAATAACCTTATACCCTCTTATTATAATCCCAAATAATTATTTTTCCTTTCTTCGAATGAAAAGAGACAATTTAAATCGTCAATGGGTTGTACTTTGCCCATAAAACTTCTATCTTGTCAAGTTTACCAAAACAGAGTAAGAGGTACTCATTGATGGTAGTTATATGGCTTTGAAGTTGGTACATTGCTGCATTAACTCACTCTATGTGTGAGGGATTTGATCTGATTGCTAGCATGATGTCATTTATCATGCTTAATATGTTTTTATAAGGAGGACAAATTATATCCTAAATCATATTTATTTTATCTTTAATGTTTAATATGTTTTTATAAAAAGGATAAATTATATTCTAAATCATACAAACTAAATGTGTTGTAGGTGAGTCATCTTCTTGAATGTTGAACTTGGTGTATTGATAATAAAAAAAGCAGATGGGTTTATGTAAGTTATATCATACTACTAACTCTATGGTACAAGATAGTCATCTTCTTAAATGTTGGACTTAGTGTATTGATAAAAAAAAAACAACACATATGTTTATGTAAATAGGGTTTAAGTACATTACGAACAAGATCAAATTCATATACATATTTTACCTAATTTGATATTACTCATCAATTACCAAAAAAGAGACATGTGTGTAACCATTATTGTTCATTGTTCTAAGCTTGTGGATCATCCAGTGGAACCTACAAATTATGTATTTTATTTTTAATGTACTTTCATAAACACTATTAACAAAAGTTAATATGTAAATGTAAATAGCATATAAAAGAAAATTAAAATAATAATAATAACAAATCCTTTATTATTATTATTAATATTCTAAATCTGAAGCAATGTCATAATGCACAACTCCAATATAGTATATTAATAACTTGACTCACATATAAATGGTTTTGATTTATCCAAAAACGCTAACCACATGGTGGGTCTTTATTAATGAAACTACGTTTATTCATTACACACTCTGAATATCTAATACCTAATCAACTAATGGAATTGATTTAATAAAGTTTACCATTATATATTAAACAATAATAAATTCCTAAGGTTCCACTGGAAAATATTTGCAGCTGCAGATTTCGACCATATAGTTATCGGGGTCATGGAAATATAGCTGATCCACAGATATCTCTTCTTCCTCTAGATTTAGTTTCACAGATATTATCTCTTCTTTCTCTCCTCCCTTTAGAGTTCGTTTCTCCGTTAGAGTTCGTTTCTCCGTTAGAGTTTGTTTTAGAGTTCGTTTCTCCGTTAGAGTTTGTTTCAGATACTGGATGTCCAGCTGCTTCAATTTTTTCTCAGCAGCCTCCATATTATCGCACTGCAATTCCAAGGACAAAGAAAAACTCAGTCTATGTAAAGAGATCAATATCATTTGTACAGTCTAGTATTACCAGCGACGATTAATTCCATGAGCAGTGTAGCACGTAGAAGTATTAAAAGTACTCTTGCGTGCACAATCCCAAAATACAAAAATTAGAAAAATACAGTTCTCCGTCTGAGAAATTTAACGTTGGGGGCAGTAATTTCCCCTTGGATTTACAGATTTCCAAAATTTAACATTGCATGACTGTATTATTTTCTGGGTGAACTTTGCAATTCATGATGTATATATTACAATAAACACTGCCATGGAAATGCAACATATATCAGCGCAGGCCTTAATGCATACTTTCTTATTTGAAAGTGCAGCAACTCTCCAGACACAGAGCTCAGAACACAAAACCTCATTTGCAGGTCTGACCAATATATTTATAGATGTTTTGATCAATGTCAGAAGATTGCAATGCAAAATAAAGAAATAAAAAAGTGTTATATTCAAAGACTGTAAACTGAAATAAAATATTTAAATAAATAAATATTATATATTTAGAAATGTAATTATTTGGTGCTGCAATAAATAGATTTTTCAACAATAACTACCAGGAAAAAAATTCTAAAAACAGTTTACATTAAAGGCTATGTGATTATCCTTTGGATCGATTTCCTTTGGCTTATCCTTTGGATCGATATCCTTTGGGTGTGGAGAATGCAACAAATGGATGCTAATTCCATTTTCCGCAAAATCACGTGCATGCTTAGCCCCTCTAAACATCCTGGGTCATTAATACAAAATAGAAACAAAATGTTATGATCAAGCATATAAATGAGTCTAAATCATTCTCTAAAATGCTTAATTAAAAAGTTAGATGTGATTATTCTCTAAAGCATGGTGGAGAATGTACTAGCTAGTTACCATACCAGACACCAGGGAAGTCCAAGGATGATGGACCAGGTCTTTTAATACGCTGAAAGCCGAGGACATCTTCGTAAAATTTGGTGGATATTTCCAAGGAGCTGCATCGTAGAGAAATATGGTTGAGAGAGAGGCCCGAATCTCCTAATCCTCCGTTATTTGTCGCCATTTCCCCTTCTGGTCTATCTCTTCCTTTGTCAGAAAAATATACACCAAATTATGAAGGAGATGAGAATAAATAGATGAGAATATGGATGATCAACTCGCATTACGCGGATTCATCAATGTGCCAATAAGTCAAGTTGTTAGGTTGGGATGGAAGTGCTGTCTCTGCATTTGCTTCACATTGATGAATGTGCCAATAAGTCAAGTTGTTAGGTTGGGATGGAAGTGCTGTCTCTGCATTTGCTTCACATATTTTTTTATTTCACTACAAAGTGGCTGACCATGTCTTCATCTCATTAATGTATTATTAGATATTTGGGTTTTTTGTTTTGTTTTATTATAATTTTTTAGGTTGGATCATTCATAAAAGTTATATATTTGGGTTTTTTATTTTGTTTTATTACACTTTTTTGTAATATTAATTTTTTTAGGTTGGATCATTCATAAAAGTTATAGGATTAAAGAATTTTTTATGTTTAGGACACTAAGAAAATTGAAAAGGAAAATCACTTTGTTATAAAATGTTATTGTCGGTACCAAATTAAAGTCTAATTTCAAGATATTTGATATAATGATAGCTTTTCTAGTTATCATAACTATATTTTAATAATTTAAGAATACGAATAAATAACCATTTAGAAAAACCTTGATTATTCCCAATCTCAAATGGACGTAGGATTTGGAATGCTTGGTAGAAAGTTCCACTCACCTAAAAACTCGGAATGCGCCTTATTTAAGATTATTTATCGTAATACGTAGTGAAGCGTTCGCTTATGTGATAATCATCATAACTCCACTCCGCTAAAATTTAGGGTCGCACGTGATTTATTGGTTTTCATTTCATTTTGAAAGGTATTTTGATATCTAACTCTGACGAATACTTGTTTTCATTTCATTTTGAAAGGTATTTTGCTATCTAACTCTATGACGAATAGTTGTAATAATAAGCGTAGAAGCCATGATCGCGCAATAACACTACCAATCATGTCGCGCTACGGGAGATGGGGAAGGAGTTAATATTCCCGGCAACCAACATCGTCTACCCCGTTACATCACCATTAATGCATCCTGGTTTATCATTAAGCACCCTATCCGGCATGTTCCAATCCTGCTTGAGAGGAAAGAGATATTGGATTTTGATGCTCAAGAGGCCACACCTTCTGGGGATTTGACGCCCTTGTTAGCTGAACGTTTGTCATGAGACGGGATGATGGTGCTCGTTCGAGAATGCAACAAGTTAGCAACAGAAACCAGCAAATGCTCGAGTCTCCAACTGGTGGAAAGCTTGGCAGGAGAAATGCCATTCTAAGTAAATATATTTTTTCAAATTAATATTTTCAAAAAATTATAATTTTATATAATATAATATTATAAAAATTTATAATGAATAAACATAGTTTGCTTTCATTAATTTTAATTTTTCAAATTATCAAAACAAAGATTGCCCATTGATCAACTAGATTTCCTTAGAATGATAAAAAGCATGTAGATGAGATTAAAAAAAAACAACTCATGTGCCTGTAAAGAAAGGTTTTAGAATTAAGCAAATTATTTTAAAAACATGTCAAGGTGCAAGAGTTTTATATGGTTATTAGTTTATGTAAAATAAACATGCATGCACTTTAATAACAAGTGTGCATTTTTAGAACCAAAATAAATAAATTAAAAATTGTGCAGTCACATTTCTCATTTGGTGTTTGAATCTCGCTGCGACTGTGGCCGTCCAAATTATGACGTCAAAACTGAGATTGTAGTTGCTGATATCATCAACTCAATTATTTCCCGAGGTTCTGTAAGTCCATGGTAATCTTTATTATGGAATTTGGCATCCATGGTTATTTTTATTTTGGATTTTGGAATTAGATGAAATTAAACATGTTTTTGCATTGAAGAGGTGTATTTTACAGCCCAATAAGAGGGAGCCGTGTAACTCCTTCTGTGCTCATTTTATAGCTGACATTTGTCCTTTATAAAAAATAATAAAATATTATAAAAAAATAACATGTAGGCTCAAATTAGATTTAAAATATTTAGAACTGAATATATATAAAACTACACAAATTAGATAAACTAAAACCATAAACATTGCATTACACACTCCCTCAACATTTCGAGTCTAAAATGAGATTTGCACCTCTCATAGACTCGACTACACACTAGCACAACTACATTTTTTAAAAAGTGAAATGATTGATATATGTCCATCCACCTATATCAACTACTTTTAAATATCTAATCATAATTGATATACTTAAATAAACCAATTTTAAAATACTTATATAAACCAATTTTAAAAAAGTAGTTGTGCTGGTCTTAATTAATTCAAATATTGACATTTTCTTAATTGTCTTTCACCAAATGTGAATAGAATTTAACAAATTAACAGCCTTACATTTAAAAATCACTTGATGGATGCAGTGTCATCTCGTCGAAAATAAATGTGATGGATGCGGTGTTGAATTATGGACGATCACTTGATCCATTCTTCTATGCCATATTCTCTGCAAATGTTAGATGTTTCTCCCGGTCGATCTGGCGCAATCAAAATCGACAATGGCATCCTTCCTCTCCTCTAGACGCGCAGTTTAAATAGCTGACAGATTCCTTCATGGCGGTGCAGATAGGTAGAAATATTTGGAGAAGTGGTTGGTTGCTCTCATAGATGTGCCAACTAAAGCGTGAAGTGAACCAAACATTTATTAATAACTAGGATAAATCTATATAATGTTTTTTAAGTGACAAATACTTACTATTTATTAATAACTCATATATGTATTGTAATTCAATGGTCATGTATAATAAGTCAAGTCATGCATGTTTATCATTAATTACAATATAATAATTATTTAATATTATTTTAAATGACTATTATTATAATATGAATTCTTGTTTATCATTAATTACAATATAATAATTATTGAATATTACCTTAAATGACTACTATTATAATATGAATTTTTATATATTCTTGTATATATGTAATATACTTAGTATTACCAAGGGGGAGTCCAGAGTAGGTGGGTAAAGCTAGTAACTATAACCCATATCTCCTCTCACCCATAACTAACCAATATCACAAAAAAAAAACATATATGTGTTCAATTTAAAATTTTAGATAATTTTTTTTAAGTAAAATTAACATAAATATATCTTAAAATCTATATATAAAACATTTAGAGGAATCTCATTCTTTGAGGTTTATTTTTTTTATATTAATTGTTTACATATCAATAAGAAAAATTACAATTCAAGAAATTTTATCCTTTAAATGCTCTCTCATTCCTGAATAATATTACAAAATTCTCCAGAAGTGACTGAGGTAATGAACTTTTATTTTAAAATCACTTGGATAAAATAATTTTCACGTACAATCTCATTCACTTTAACTTAACATTAATGGAATATGGAATCTTATTTTCACTTTAGAATTGCAAATGTTTATCTTTCACAATTTATGGGTTATTTCACTCTAGAATCCAAATTTGACCTCCTACTTCTGACTCTGTAAACCTTATAAACTGTCGAACAAGGATTATACAAAAAAATATCTAGAGCTTTAAATCAAAAGGGAGAGAAAAAATCTTCATTCTTGAGCTTTAGCTTCTTCTACGTCAGGATGAGAAACCGATGCCTTGTGCATGGGGGAGTCCTCTGCACTTTCTCCTTTTGGTTCATGGTTACATGGGTAGATTCCATTAAAGTCAACCCGCACTGCTTCCATTATCTTTTTCAACTAGGTGAACCGACTCTCATGACGTTCAGCAGCGTTCATGTTTGTGCTATGTATAATCCGACGCAAATCCGCCAACTTTCCACTGACCCCGACTAACTTTGCACTCAGAACTTGCTCCATTTCTACCATAGTCCTCTTCAACTCTTCCACTTCCCTAGTTTGAATGCGATATTTGGTTTTAACATCCTCCAAGTGCATTCCAAAACACGTCAAATTCAACCCCGTCTGCTTTGATTCCTCCAAGCAAGCCTTAGCCACTTCAAAAATAAGTGGTTCATCTTTCATAGGTCCATCATTCCTTCCTTGAGAGTATTAATCTCCTGCGCAACATAATTCCATATCGAGTCTTCCTCGGGGTGAATTGGGTTCGAGCCTTTCTTCAATGTCTTTAATATAAAGAGAATTCTCACTGCATGCAGTGTTTTCAAAGCGCAGAAGATGAGGAAAGAGAAATTGAATCTCCGATGTATCCTTCCTCTTAATTATCGGCGGTGGAAAATCCATCATTCTCTTGTAATTTTCATACCAACTTCCCATCTGCTTAGCATGACAGGGAATGTGCGAATTTAATGGGGAATAGAAGAGTCCAGATATATCTATGCCAGAGGAAATCTCTATCCATCCATATGTTGAGTTGTGTATCTGGCAGCAAACTTCGTCTTTATGGCGCATTCTCTTCGGCCTCGTAGACATTAAGTGAGGTATTGGAATTTGAAACACCATTTGGGAACGGTGTGATGACTATCACGGGATAAATCCCCTTCCTTGAGCCTAACACTGACATTGGCCAAATGATCTGCCTTAGTGTTTCCCCCCCTTCTAATATGATAAAATTTAATGTGAGAGAGGTTGGGAAAATAATGAAAAAATACTTCGATGGTGCAAATCGAGTCTTTAGAGGCTTTCAAGGGAAATAAAAAAATCATGCTTCTTGTGCTGAAGAACCGGTCCATAGACATTACATATTCGGATTATCTCATTCTAATGCCAATTTCATTAAACTTGGATATATCCTAGTCCAAGTCACTTTCAAAACATGGCAAATACAACCTTTCCAAACCCCAAAATCAAGGTTTCTAAAGTGCAAAATATGGTTCCAAAAGTGTCAAATCTGGTTCCAAAAGTGCCAAATCCAATTCCAAAAAGTGCCAAATCCGGTTCCAAAAGTACCAACTCTGGTTCCAAAACTGCCAAATCCAAGTTCCAAAAGTGTCAAATATGGTACCAAAAGTGCCAAATCCAGTTCAGGGAGTGCCAAATCCAAGTTCCAAAATTGCCAAATCTGATTCCAAAAGTGCTAAATCCGGTTCCAAAAGTGCCAAATCTAAGTTCCAAATGCATACTTTTGATTTTCATATCCCCATTTTGAAATTGTTTTTTGCGCTTTTCTGACATGATAAATAAGATAATGGTACTTTTAGAACCAGATTTTGCCCTTTTGGAAGACTACTTTTGACACTTCCAATACTTAAATTTTGAATTTTGAAAACCAATTTAGGCATTTTCAAGCTCTGATTTTGCATTTTCGAAAACCAAACTCGACACTTTACAAGTATTATAATCACAGTGAAATTGAACATAATATTACAAACAAACATAAGTGTATTATTTAACAAAGTACTTTCATTTTCATTTTATTCACAATTGGCCTCACATCACTCACACCGTTTAGGTGTAGGAAGCAAGGCCATAATCGATCTAACAAGAATGTGTCATTGACATCTTGGCAAGTATCCATTTTTTTTATAATATAGTTCCCTTCCTTGTTACAAACATGTTTTTCTTTCGAGTCATCTACAATCACTGTATTTGTAGCATCCTAACCATGGATCAAAATGCCCCAAACTTTGTTTGAAGGCTTGATAAATACATAAGGATTTCCATCGCCATGATAACCCTCTCTAGCTACGCAAGAACAATATTCTTGTGTTAAATTTACTCTAAATTATTCCCTTTGCAATCCCGTTATTTGTAATAATGTTGGCAAAAACTTGTCAACATTTTTTTGTTGTGCATATGTCCATATGCAGATTTCCTAAAGCGAGGAACGCGACAATAAAAATATTTTTCTTCCCATGTTGATAGGAAGATGTTGAGAAAAAACAAAGCGATGTTGTCATCTCAGCAGCCACGTCTAGAACAAATTTCAAGTGGATCTTAACGTCAGCGCCACACTTCCCCATTTAGATGACGTAGTAGACATTTTCCATGGTCACGTGAACCGTGACGGAGGATTCAGCTGTCAATGTCTTCATCATTACGCTTTAACGCAACGACGTCAGAATGCTGAAACACGAGATCCTCTCTCATCATTGTTAGAGTCATTTTTCATTGTGAGTTTTAATCAAAATTTCAATCAATTTACTTTATCAAATTATTACTGATAAAAATAATTTAGTTCAGTTTGTACACTCGTTAGCTTAATCTAATCCATTATGGAGCGATATATTCTGCGTTCTAGTAAATAATGACGTCAGAATGCTGCCTATTTGGCTATAAATATTCAGCCTGAATGCACCCTACTCATTCCGAATTCCGAGTTTTCTGAAAGCATTCTACATTTCAGCTCGGAGATTTTCCAGTGTTGCGAAATAACTGCTGGATCAACCTCGGGCTATATAGTTGTGTATCCAATGGAGATGCCAAAGAACCTGGAGAATGTGCTCTGCATGAAGGGAGGAAACGGAGATTCAAGTTATGCCTACCACTCTCCGTCTGTCCAGGTAATTAATCTATCAACAAGCTGACTTCGCCATGGTTAAATTATCTTAGTTCCCATATCTTATAAGTTCGAGTTATTAATGGAGTTATTACACTGATGATTGTGCAGTTAAAGATGGTTCTGGCCCTTAAACCGCTTCTGGAGCATTGGATTTACCAGAACGTCGGTTCTTCCAAGGGGGCAGTAGATGCAGGCTTGTTTCGTATCGCAGACTTGGGGTGTGCAACGGGGATTAATACTCTTCGCACAGCCGACACTATTGTCTCAGCTGTCAAATCAGCTTTCCTTCGCCATTCCATGGACGTACCGGAATTCCAGGTTCACTTCGCTGATCTTCCGTCAAATGATTTCAATACATTGTTTCGTATGTTGCCTCCATTCCAAGGTGCAGATGGATTAATCGCAGTAGCAGCAGCGCACGATGAAGATAAGCTTCCCGCGACTAGATCTTACTTCGGATCAGCGGTCTCGGGATCGCATTACAGACGACTTTTCCCGCGGCATACCCTCTATTTCTGCCATTCCTCCACCAGCCTCCACTGGCTTTCGCAAGTAAATGAGATATTAGACATAAACCCTACTATGTATGTCCATTTTATTCCCTCATCTGACCAATTCTACTTATCAATGATGAACATGCTATTATAATCGTTTTGAATTTCAGGTTCCTGGTAGCGTTGAGGACAGAAGTTCTCCTGCTTGGAACGGCGGGCATGTCTACATATCCAGCGATGCAGTGGCTGACGCCTATCTCACCCAATTCAAACAAGATTTCACAGCATTCTTAGAAGCGAGAGCCGAAGAGATTATTCCTGGAGGGTGCATGTTCATAGCTCTCTTGGGTCGTAATTCTGCGGACATAAAGGAACAAAGCGGCTTAGGAGCCTGCGCTGGTCACTTGGAAGCTGCATTTCAGGACATGGTGAACCAGGTAAAATTATATAATTCAATATAGTACTCATGCTTAGGTTTGAATATTTTCAATATGTGACCTACTTGGATTGGCAGGGTTTGATTGAGGAGGAGAAACTGGACTCGTTCAACATGCCTTTCTACGGTCCAAGTGTGGAGGAGTTGCAGAGCATAATGGAGACGGAGAAATCGTTTGAAATAGAAAGCGTGAGGGTTCTGAGCGGGTTTCCGTTGCATCCATTGTTGGAGGTTAGAGAAGGGGAAGAGGAGATGTTTGGGAGAATTGTAGAGAAGCATTACAGAGCACTGTTTGAGAACATTGTGGGATCACACTTAGGGTGGGATGAATATCTGATAGATGAATTTTTCTGCAGGATTGCAAACAGAGCGGCTGAGAAATATGGAGAGTACGTGCCCAATACACTGGACATGGTTGTTGCCTTTCTTGTTCGCAAATGATTAGAACTCAACAAGCACGTAGAAGTTGCTACAGAGAACGCTATGGTCAGTTTTAGTAGAAAACGGTGGATCATACTAGTGGTATGTTGGCGTATTTTGCGGGTGGATGAAAAAGAAGATTCCTTTGATTTGTTTTCAGAGTGAAGTGTGAACTTCTGTAGTAATGATTAAATAAAAAAAGAAGATTCCTTTGATTTGTTTTCAGTGTAAAGTGTGAACTTATATAAAAAGAAAATATGAGTTTTCGTCACGTTTCTAATAAGAATAGCATTAAGAATAACATTGAAATTGAAATACAAACCACACTTTGTCCGTTTAATCACTCATTATTTCGGTGGTAAAGAACCACTCAAATATTTATAAGTTAAGTCAAACTTTTAAATATAGCATTAAGAATAACATTGAAATTGAAATACAAACCACACTTTGACCGTTTAATCACTCATTATTTTGGTGGTAAAGAACCACTCAAATATTTCTAAGTTAAGTCAAACTTTTATATTTTAGAAAGCTGTTTTTTCCCAATATTTATAAGTTAAGTCAAACTTTTATATTTAAGGTTAAAGTTGTTTTTTTTAATTTGTAATTTTGATTTTATATAATAATAAGTTTTTTTTAGAAAAAAGTAATATATGAATAATAAGTTTTTTCTAGAAAAAAAGTAATTTACAAGTTTAAAGTTGTTTTTTTTTAATTTATAATTTTGATTCTATATGAATAATAAGTTATATTTTTAGAAAAAAGTTGAACTTTTATTAATTTATTAATTTACAGAATTATCTATTAAATGGGATCTAATTTTTTGAGGTATATTTTTTTTAATCTTATACTTAAGAAATTTGATCTCTCTTTTTCTTAATAGATTTGGGTTTAAGATTTTTTTTTTTTTGCAAGGTGATATGGATTTTAAATTAATTTTCATAATTTTTTATTTTATGAGAATACATGTATGTTTTTTAATTGTTTTTATATTTTTGGTAATGTATAATTTTTAATTTTATGAGACTATATGTATTTTTTAATTATTTTATATTTTTGGTAATGTAGTGTTATTTTTGGTAATTTTTTTTATGTTCATAAAATAAAATAAAATTTAAAAAATCCATACATGCTTTTAAGACCAAATAAAAAATTATTTAAATGATAGATCCACATTTATGATGGATCTAAAAAATGAAAACCAAATAAAAAATAATTAAAGAAATCCACATCCAATCATAAAATAAAAATTTAAAAACAAATAAGAAGTCATTAAAAATATAGCACTTTAAGAAATTGGATACCTCTAAATATTTGATAGATCCGCATTTTGAATAGATCTAGTATTAATTTATTAGAACTATATTAACATTCATATTTTTTATTAAAACTATTTTAGAAAAATGATTACATAAAACCTTATTTCCTAATCATAATATATTTTTAGTGTTTTTTGCAACATTATATCTAATTATCAAATGAAAATTAATTTTAAAAACTTATAACTTAAAAAAATTAAATTTCAACACGGCATTCTTCTTATCGTGATATCGAGCTATTGAACACGAAATAAATAAAATTTATCATTAATAACTTTACATTTAATAAAGTGATGGTGAGAATACCCGTGAAAGGAAATCCAAGGCCTTTAAGACTACTCCATGGGAGCTTGGAGAACAAGAGAATCCAGCTGAAGACAAGTTGCTAGCGCTCCATGCTGGTGTTGTTTTTCCTGTTCCTCGTGCTAAGATAACAGAAGCTGTGTTACCCTTTTTTTAACTCCCCAAGAAAGGTTTTTTAAGGCTAAGCATATATAGAAGTAGTGTACTTTCAAGGACATTATATATTCAACATGTCTACATACAATATAGAATTTATTTTAGATAAATGAAGACATCATAATTTTGATAAATAAAGATGTTATCATTTTTTAATTGCTATAAAAAGTTTTTAAAAAGCAATTAAAATATTTTTTTAATTTTTACTTAAAAAAATATAAAAAATCACAAAATTTCTCAATATAACTTTTTAAAAATATATAAAAACTTATTTCAATCAATGAAATTAAAGCATATGATTTGTTATAAATTAAGTAAAATAGCATAACTGCAAACCAAAACATATGTATTTTTCAAGGAGTAGTTTGGGTTTCTTGACAATCGTTAGACACTGGATGTTGTAGGTTTTACTCAAGAAGTACTGCACTCCATCAAAATTATTAAACAAAAAGCTCTAGTCTTAAAACTAGACCTGGTCAAAGCTTATGATCAAGTTAATTGGGATTTCTTAAAATTGGTCCTCTTACAAATAGGATTGCCCTGGGTTGTTATGAAAATATCCTTGGTATTGCAGCCTGGTGTGTTTGGAAGATGTGTAATGCTGCCATATTCCAGAATATTGCGCCTGATATTAAACATACTCTCTTCAATTTCTGGAAACTGTTTAGTTCCTATAAAAATTCTGGGCACAAGGTTATTAATATTGGAAGATCTTTGAAGTGGAACTGTAACGTTGTTGGCACAACTTATGGATGCTTTGATGGTGCAGCAAAAGGTCAGAAATGCGGGGCTGGTTTTCACATTCAATGTGGTGAGAGTCTTTCTTATAAATTTTATATCTCGGGTGGACAAGGTTCGAATTCAAAGGATGAATTATTAGGGTTGTGGGGTATTCTAAAAGTGGCTATGTTGTGTGGTCAAGGTTCTTTCAATATATATGGTGATTCCATGTTCATTATAAAATGGGCTAAGGGGATATTAAAAATGAAGGCTATACATCTTAAGCATTGCAGTGACAGAGTTAAATCCATGATGAATTGGTTTTATGATCTCTCAATAGATCACATCTATAGGGAATTAAACAATGTGGCAGATTCATTATCTAAACGTGCACTGGATGGGGATGCTGGAATGCTTTTTTGGGAAGAATGGTTTGAAGGTATAAATACACGTAATGGTTCGGTGTTCTTCTTGGATGATGAAGATTAGACCCCTTAAGTTGTTTCGAGTGGTCACATGTGATTCACTTTTAGTTTTTTGTAAATGTCTGGTTAATGACGGGTTATCCTGTACCGTGTTTCTGCTCCTTGGCTATGGGATGTTTTTTGAGCTATCTAATATAGATATGTTATCTCAACGATATGTACCTTTTGATTTACTACATAAATAACAAAAGTGCGGTAATTTTTCCTCTGAAAAAAAAAAGCACTAGTTAAAAGAAATGTTTTAGAAGTGTTAAATCTTCTCTATTCAAGGAAGTTTATACTGAACTCTAAACGTATTCAGAAATGAAAGACATGAAGAAAAAATGAAAGAGTATCCCATACAACAAATCTTTAATGATTGAACAAGCCCTTAGGCTAAGTAGTTTTAAAGGATGTTAAAACCAAACAAGTATAAACTATTCCACTCTTGTTCTAAGGTATTTACATATGTGCATGTTGAAAATTTTGTGTAAATATATACGTAATGTCTACCTACATCAATAAAGCAGTGTAAATTTCTTTGAGTTAAAGTTGTAGAGAAAATTGATGATGACCATGATGAAATAGCATATTACATTTTTTATGCACAATTTCCTCTCATCCTTGGGCTAGGTTGTTATCTCTAACAGAAGGAAAATTTTCTTCTCTACGAGGGGAAGGTCTTGTCGGATACATGATCTCACTGCAGCTTTGCTCCCAATAAGTTTTCCTTCAACCCTTTCATGTTAAACCACATATACTATGACACAAGAACTTTATACAATGAACGAGAACTCTAACCATAAAAATGATGATTTTTGCAAAAAAAACACCAAAAACACCCCCCAACTAGAAAAGTGTTGATACCAGTATAGAATCTTGATAAGCCCTTTGTTGTGGAACGATTCAATGCAACGACCGGGCAAAGGAACAGGTCACCAGCTTGACGAATCCCTTTGTTGTGGAACGGTTCAATGCAACGATGGAGCAGAGGAACAGGTCGCCAACTTGTAGTGAACAAAGATGCAGAGCTTTCTTTGAACAGAGGAAGGCGAGAGCATATGCCTTGGGTGTTTGAATGGGCTCAAGTGGGTGGTGCTGGCGGTGAATGGGACGACATGCATTGAATGCATGCAATGGGCCAAAACTAGAGTGGACTTGACTTTTTCCTACGACGAACGCGGAGCCCCGTTCTGGTAAACAGTGAAATTTTTTTTCGTTGTGAGTTTGAGGATGGTCGGAATGTGAGCTCTCATCGGATAGGGTCGACGGTGGCCAGATTCTGACACAAAGACTTATACCTAGTTTTAGTTCCTCCAACTCCCCCCATTATGCCTCTTATAAGGCCATAGATCTTCTCAAAAATTCATTTTTGTTAATGTGACAAATCATTATTATCATACATGTCTAGAAGTTTAATTTAGGGTAAGGCCTAGGTTTCTTCTCTTAACTAGGTCGAGGGCCAATAAACCTACCACTAGTGATCAAAACCCTATAATGCAATAAATATCCACACATAGATGTTAAGAATATTATTAGGAATATATGTGTGTTGACCATATTTCTTGGTCCTAGATTCCTAAAAGATTCATTTAGGGCCCAAGGAATAGGTTTCCTCCTTGGAACATATCCAAGGATTTGAGACCCATGCCTTGTGCACACAGCCTAGTAATGATATTAATATCCATTGGAAAATTTAATAATATCAATAAAAATATGCCCTATCAAATAATGAAATCTCAATTCAAATAATTTTTATTAATATCTTATAATAGTAATAAATTAAAAATGGTTGTATTTAATTATTTGTCAAATTTAAGAATCGTGGGTATTTATTTGCTTGAATAATATTGAAAAATGAATGGTCTACTCGAACTATCTAGAAAATAATTATTTGTGAACTTGTTGTGTTTGTGGTGCAACACTTCATAAATGAATCATGTGAACTTGTTGGTTTAAATAGTGATAAAAACAAATAATTGAATTTGTTGTGATTGTGGTTTAAAACCTCAGAAATTAATCATGAGCATTTATTTGAATGAAAAAAATTGAAATAAGTTATTACAAAATATTTATTTGTGATGTTGTTGTGTTTATGGTGCAAATCATCATAATTAAATCATTTTTGTATTTGTCCATGTAACAAATATGAGTTTAGCCCCACTATATGGTACTTGACAACATGACATTTATTTATGCTTATGATTCCTTTAGGCTAAGTCCTATGATTGTTCATTCAACAATGATGAGGGCCATTGGACCTATCCCTAGTGATTAAAAACTTATAATAATGTGAATGCTCATACTTAGAGGCTAAGAATATTCTTAGGAATATGTGTGGGGACCTTTGTGGTGTATTTCTTGGTCCTAGATTCGTAAAAGCTTCTTTTAGGGCCTTAGCTAGAGGTTTTCTCCATTGATCATATAGATGGATCTAAGACCCGTGTCTTGTGTTAAAAACCTAATAATAATACTAATTTCCATAAAAAAAATTAAGAAGATAAACATATCTCAAATGAATAATCAAATTTAAATTCAAATAATTTTAGTACTACTTTATAATAATAATCAATTAAAAATAGTTGTTTTTATTTATTTGTCAATTGTATTTATATGTTTAAATAATATAAAAAATAAATAAATGAATTGAGTTATTTTCGAAATATTTTTTTTGAACTTGTTGTGCTTGTAGTGTAAACCTCATAAATGAATCACTTGAATTTATTTCCTTAATATTTAAACTTATTGTAAGTATGGTGCAAAAACTCATAAATTAATCTTTGATCATTTATTTTAATTGATATGAAAAAAAAATATATTGAATTGTGTTATTTTCAAAATAATTATTTGTGAATTTGTTTATGGTGCAAATCCACGTAATTAAATCCTATCCTACGTGTACATGTCCACGTGGAAAATAATAGCTTAGCACCACTTTATGGTATTTGCCAACATGACATTTCTCATAAAGATAAAACTCAATTTCCAATAATATTAACTAATATAACACTATATTAACACCACAAAATATAAGTGATACTAATACCACAAAATATAAACGGTGTTAATAACATCACTTTAATATCATATAAATGTAAGTGGTGCCAATACCACCACATTTACGCCACAAACTATAAGTGGTGCTAACTTGTGATACTAAAAGATGAATTTACTTTGACATGATCTTTATCGAGTGGTGCTAACATTCTACTATTGAAACTGCATGCAGCCTATTCAACTCTTACATTTCTGCATAATTGTTGCATCGAGCTCATAGTATTTCCCAGATAAGGCATTTTTAATCTTGTCCAATGGGGGGGATGAAACCACTCGAGAGTGTGCTCTGCATGACGGGTGGAAATGGGGATTCAAGTTATGTACACAATTCATCTCTCCAGTTAATTCCATTAACCGCGTGGTTATGCCATCCATGCTTGAATAATGGAATCTCAGTTCGTGTATCTTATTATTTCAAGTTATTAAAGGATATTTAATCCATTTCAATATTGCAATGATACTTGTGCAGTTAAAGATTGTTCTGGCCATTAAGCCTGTTCTTGAGCATGCCATCTACAAGAACGTTAGATCTGTCACGGAACATGCTTTCCCTGGTATACTTCATTTTTTTCAGAATTTATGTTGGAAATTGTATCGAAGAAACTTGCTATATTGTATATCTTAATGTGTAGATGTAATTAAGGATGAACAATATTTAGTCTGCTGTAGATCATTTAATATAATTATAACAGATTTGTTAACCACTATAATTAAGTTTATAACTTAAAATAAAATCTATAATATAATTTTAAAATAAATAATTAATAATAAGAACAAATTAAGTAATATATTTTTAATTAAATAATTAAGAAGAACACATTAAGTTTGTTAAGTAATATATTTTAAAATAAATAATTAAGAGGAACACATTAAGTTTGTTATAATGATAAGTTTACCGCCAATCATCTTTCAACCGTCTAGCCAACTCCGCCGCTGATGACCTTATCTCAATTGCAGCTTCCACCCATCCAATGGACATGGAACGATGTCCGATTTTGTTCCATGCCAGCTGGATCCGTGGAATCGATATAAGTCCTCAACCGGTAGCCATCACACACTCCGCCATCAATGTGGTCTCCTTTATAATTCGTGCAAACTGGTATCTTAGCCACGAAACAGTCGAGCTGAACTGTGAGGACAAGGCAATTTATAAAGGACTTTAGCCAACATAATATGGACTATTTACGGAGCTAATTAAGAGGATGATTGTAAGGAGGTAATCAAGGGGATGAAGGGGATGATTGTGATGTGAATGGTTAGGTAATATTTATATAATAATAATATAATAGTAAGTGGTTATTAGAATAGGTAATTAAGGGGATGATTGTAATGTGAATTGTTATATAATATTTATATAATTAGCATAGATCCATCTTAAATCTGTATCTATCAAATATAGAGAGGGATTTAATTTTAACTTTTTATTTTAGAAACGAACATTTATTTTTTAATTACTTTTTATAATATTTTATTTTATAAACCAACATGGATTTTTTTTAATTACTTTTCATAATCTTTTATTTTATGAACAAACATGGATTTTTTTAAAATACTTTCCATAATTTTTTATTTTATGAACCAATATGAATTTTTTTAATTATTTTGTTAGTAACAAATGTTACATCTCAAAGGTTACAACATCTCCCCCATATTGGGCTGTAGAGCACCTACGTTACAACATCTCCCCCATACTGGGCTGTAGAGCACCTCGTTTCTCTCGGTGCAATAATAATATAATACTAAGTGGTTATTAGCATAAGATAATATTATTTGGAGTTGGATGTGAGGTTTGTGGAGTGATTCTACCACATGGAATAAGTGATCTATGTGGAATTTGAAGAACTAGTTGTATATTTAAGTTTCTCTAATGCAAAGTTTAGGAAGTGGAGTTATCACTTATTTAATATGAGTTCTTTTAGGGTTAAGTTTCTCTAGTGCGAAGTTTAGGAAGTGGAGTTATCACTTATTTAATATGAGTTCTTTTAGAGTTTTCTTATTTAATTTGGCTACATAATGACCATGACATTCCATAATTATAGTCATAATAGAGATTTTGGAAAATATTAACCAACATATGATTATTTCAAATTTATTGCATCAAAACTCTCAATTTTTAAGAGAATTACATTAAATTTTTTTTTTTTTATTAATTAAAACCTTTTTTTAGGTGTGAGTTTTCTTCCCGAACATTAGATTGAATTAGTATTGAAGAATACATAAAGTATATAAAGTCATTATGAAACAATTATTATTGGAAACTTGGTTTATGCTTTGAATTAAATGAAAATGTTCCTGCATGGTGGTAATTGCTTAACCCAAAGGATAAAGGGACTTTTAGATGTTCTATATCTATTAAATAATTAAAAGAAATAATACAACAAGGGAAAAAGCTAAGTGGCAGCTTAGTCCATGCCAAAGGGAGTGGGCCACGCTTCACGGGGCGCTATGCAGAAGCAAAATCATAAAGGAGAAAGTTAGATTACGTGGAAAAGAAGTGTGAATGTGTTAGAAGGTTGGATAAGGTATTAGACTAGATGGAGATTTGAGAGGTTTGAGGTTTGAGTGGTTTGAGCAAAAATATCCGTGCACTAAGCTGTAAGTCTCAGTCTAAGCGGTAAGCTCCAGCGGCACAAGTTTTGCGAGGGAAGAGGCCGCTTCTTGAAACTAAATTCGCGTCTAATTCTGAAAATTCGTGCTTTGTAAGTTGTTGCTACCACTTTTATACCGCGCAACATAATCCCTTACTCTTCTATTTAGAACAGCGAATTCGCCTTCTAGTCTCCAAACCAACAAAATACCTGAAACCCAGACATTGTCTTAGCCCTGTGCGGCCCTTAGTACTCGCCAATTCCTGTTATCCATTAATTGCTGAATTTGAAGAGAAATTTAGGCCGTTGTGCAGCCCTCAGTACTCGCCAGTTCCTGTTATCCATTAATTGTTGAATTTGAAGAGAAATTTAGGTCGTGGAGTGATTATGCTTCTGCCAATGGTTCCAATGGCCTGTGGGAGTTTCGGTTTAGTATAACTGATCTAGTATGCCGAGAATTTATAGAATCCCGTCGTGGTAATGAAGCATTTTCGGATTATTTGCAGGTAACATTAGTTTAGGAAATTTATGTTTCTGTTAATAAATTCTCTCTTCGACACTAAAAAACGAGAAACAAGAACTGGTAAAGCTTAAATCATTGATCATTAGGTTTTATTGTCATTTACTGTAGAGACAATTTCTGTTTTTTATGAGAGTAAATTAAAATAACTAGCAAATCAAGTTTTTCATTGATCTCTTGCCAGTCTCATATTCATCTTTGGGGAAGATTAAATTATTATTATTTTGTATGAAGATTTGTAATGAATCTGCAATGAAACAATATATGAAATGAAACAATATGTGAAAAGCCAAGACTCTTTGTAGGATTGAAATTTCAATTCATAATGCTTGTGTTTCTTCTACTGATCTCCATGACTATACGTGCACCGAGGATGAACGAAGATACATTTCAGAAATTTAAAGCAAGAGAGCGTAAAAACCGTCCGTTTCAAAGTTATATATTGGACTGTATTGATACTCAGTTGAACGACGCCATATATCAATATGGACAGAGAAACAAAAAATTGACAGCATCTACCGTCACTCTGGCATATCCGGCGATCGTTGATGCTGAGATCGATACCCAATTCAAGAGGAGACACACATACTTCACTCCTTTCTCAAACAAAATCCATACCACTGAGCTATAGAGGCAATACGTAGTCTTCTAATGGTGGCAATTTTCTCCACACAGCTCACACCAACGATATGTTAAACAACAAAAATATTCGAGCTAAATGCAACAATAATTGAATTACCAAGGACTCAGTTCCAATGCTCCATTGGTGCCAGTAAAACTCACCAACAACTGGATTAGGCTTTCTGTTCAGAATAAGTGAAGTTGTATATCCACCAATGCGTAGTGGTAGAAATACAATACTCCCACACAGGATCATTCTACATAAGATAAAAGAGAAGTCCAATATATTTGAACAGTAGCTTTGTATATTTCACTGCCAAAATCTAGAATATTTAACTCGCGAGTCACACTTCCAACTCTTGTATACCCTCTTTATGCAGCTTCAGATGGATTCCACGGCAAAGTATCTTGGAGATTCTTCATGCAGGAAAGAAATAGCCTCTATTCTGCTATCAATAAGCAAATATTCTGCATCAATTAAACCTGAGAAACGCATTCCTTCACTTCAATATTCGCAGGAAATGGTCGAATTCTATATGTGCTCTTGTACGCCCTCAAGCAATTCTATGTATGTCTCCACCTTCACGCAGATAAATAAGGGACTCGAACACTCTTCACTAGAATAGAGAACTCGAACCGTCTTGTGTGCATATGGAGAGGCTCACGCGGAGAGAACAATAGATGTTGTCAATTTATTGTTTCTCTGTCCATATTGATAATTAAAACCGTCTTCGGTTAACTGGATTATGGAGGCAAGTATTTTGCACGATTTAAATTGAATTCGAATTTTGAAAATGTCCGTGGATGTTTCAATAATTAATTCGTAACATCTGCTGTGGCGCAGTACACAGCCTGGTATCAGCTTCTCAGTGGGAAACCGTCTTTTAAGCACGAGGACAGATTCTTGTCTAAAGGGACTTTTACAAACGATACTCATATACAATCAGAATTCTAGCAAATCCAGATTGAAATGAAAAAATTGAAAGACAGAAGTTAGAAATATTTAATGAATATCTGTAACTTACAATTGTATCATTGAACTCAAACTCTCGAAAAATCTTCACTCAGAGCTACCGAACCTTTTAAGAAACCTATTACTTTATTAAAAACAACAAAAGAAAATTCCGAAAAGAACACTACAGATCTTTAAAAACACCTAAGATCAGACATGATTGTAAGCTCCCTTATCGGCATTCAAACGGCTCCTTCGGAAACCAACTACCCCCGGCTCATTCGGAAACCAACCGGAGGTAACTGTTTTCTTGTTAGGAGCTTCTAGAATGGTCCATTACTCTCTCTACGGTTCTTTACCTAGATATGTGGAACAATTGACACATAGCCAACGGAAGCTTGATGGAAGCTCGGCTATAAAGACTTTTGTTTGGTCCCCAAGCTCTATTATATCAATCTTCTTTAGTCTTACACCATCAATTAAGAGTGATCAGAGCTTGGAAGTGCCATACGGAATTGTTGTTTTGATCTATAGGACGGAAGAGGTATCGGACAGAAGTGGATTGCCTTAAGCAAAGTATCAAGCCAGAGTGTGAGGAGCATCAATGGCCAGAGGTATGATTCTGACGGCATACTTTATTAATTCTTTTTGATTCTTTAAAAGTTTATTCTGCATGTAAAGAATCGTATTTTTACTATCAGTTGGTATCAGAGCTTAATTTTATCTCTGCCTTGGTGTTTTTTTATCTCTGCCTTGGTGTTTGGAGTGCTGTGCGTCCATTGGGATATTGCTCATGCGTTATATTGTTTAGTTTTCAATATGTCTCTTTTTATGATTTGGGAGAGCCATTTTCTTTGTTGCGTCCCTTGCTGTGCATACTTCTTATTTCTCAGCCCCGATCTCTTTCAAATCTTTAACTTTTTTCAACGGATAGTTTGTTCATAACATAAAGCTGAGAAATACGACAGATGCAATTTGTACCAAATCACATTGTATTGTTCGCTGGAGACCTTTGTACAAAGTTTTTACGAGATTGTTTTTTACGGTTCTAAGAGGCCGAGTTTTTTGTGCTTAGTCCTTCCGGAATTCATCTGTATCATGGGAACCTGCATCTCCATCCCAACTAGAACCGACAATGATGGTGTTGGCTCGTCCTTTCTCACAGACCTGGTTTCCCGGTATTAGGAAATCAACTGTGCTTTCCTTTTATTAATTGAACTCGAAAAACAGTGTAAGCCTCGTCCAGTGAGTCCAGAACTTATAAAACTCCCATTCACAAATTTATTATTATTGCATGTTCTTCAGCCTGGGGTGATCGCATCTCTTACATTTCCTGTGTGTTATCTATATGTTTATCTAGGCATTTTTATAATCTCTGCATGGTGCTAGATAAAGTTTTTATAGTCTCTCATGGTGTTAGATAAAGTTTTATAATAAGGTGCTATTAGGAATTTTCCCTAGGCCACTTGAATATATATTTCATTTGCATGATGTGATTAATATCAGGTTAATTTTATGCATAAAAGAAATAATGTCTAGTGATCCATATAATTTTTAATTGATTAGAGAATAGCCACAACATCTCTAATTAAATAATGTTATATATTATGATTGATTAGGATCACATATTGAATATTTAGACATTAATTGTAATTAATTATACTAAATATAATAAATTTTATCCCACAGAAATTTTTATTATATTTATATAATTAATTAGGATAAAATATTTCATAACTTACCCACAGGAATTGTGAATTAATAGTTTTATCATGAAGTTCAATTCTATCATAAAGAATTGTTGAATCTACTTGAATTGAAAATTTAGCCCACACGCAATTTTTATGTCATTAAATTCAATTTTAAGCATGAATTTACATTGGTAAAGCATGAAATTTTATTTTTAGGCCTCAATTTTAACGTAAGCATATGATCTTTACCTTTATGTAGTTGTACAACCTACAAATTTCTTTGAAATTAGTTGTGATATCCTTGAACTTAAGGGAGATAACTATAAGGTATGGAAGGAGAGAGTTCTCCTTCATTTGGGGTGGATGGACATAGACTATGCTATTAGGAAAGATGAACCACCAGCACTCACTAATACCAACACTGTAGCGGACATCACGCTTTATGAATGATGGGAGCGATCCAATCGCCTAAGCATGATGTTCATTAAGACTAAAATTTCAGCTGGTATTCATGGTTCCGTTGATCAGCATGAAAAGGTCCGAGACTTGCTGAAAGCCATTGATGATCAATTCGTCACTTCAGACAAGGCACTAGCAAGCACCCTAATCATGAAGTTCTCATCCTTAAGGCTCACCAGTGTGAAAGGTGTGCACGAGCACATCATGCAAATGAGGGACACTGTGGCTCAATTGAAGAAACTCAAGGTTGAAATATCGGAGTCTTTCCTAGTGCACTATATCCTTAACACCCTTCCGCACCAATACGGACCCTTCAAAATCTCATAGAACACACATAATGATAAATGGTCAATTAATGAACTCATGACCATGTGTGTTCAAGAGGAAGAAATACTGGTGATGGAACTGGGAGAAAGTGCAATGCTAGCAATGCATGGAAAAGGCAAATCTCAAGCCAATAAGAAAGGGAAAGGTAAAGTACCTCCCCAAGCTGTTATAAAGAAGGATTCCAAGTGTTTCTTCTGTAAAAAGAAGGGACACATGAAGAAGGAATGCACCAAATTTCAGAAATGGCTTGCGAACAGAGGTAATGCAATCTCGTTTGTTTGTTATGAATCTAATATGGTCAATGTCAATATTAACACTTGGTGGATTGATTCTGGATCAACAATTCACATTTTGAATTCCTTGCAGGGTTTGCAAAACCTAAGGAAGCCAGTGAGAAGTGAGCAAAGCATCTTATCAGGAAACAAGATGGGCTCGCATGTGGAAGCTATATGAACATGCTATTTAACTTTAAGTAGTGGCTTTGTTTTAGAATTAGAAAATACCTTTTATGTTCCAAGTTTTCCTAGAATCTTGGTTTCAGTTTCAAGGCTTGTACCTTTTGGATATTCCTTCAACTTTTCAGAAATATCTTTCAGTTTATTTTATAAATTTGATTGTGTTGGGAATGGTATTTTGTTTGATTGTCTTTACTGCATTAATTTACAAAACAATGTCACTTATGATTCAATGCATGTTAACACTGGCACTAAAAGATGTGTTATTAATGATGATTCCTCTAAATTATGGCACCAGAGACTAGGTCATATCTCCATAGAAAGAATTAAAAGATTGGTAAATGAAGGGGTACTTAATACTCTGGATTTTACTGATTTTGAGACTTGTGTGGATTGCATAAAAGGAAAGCAGATCAACAAGTCAAAGAAAGGTGCCAATAGGATTTCAGACATATTGGAGATCATACATACTGATATATGTAGTCTAGACATGGACTCACATGGTCAGAGATACTTCATCTCTTTTATAGATGATTACTCACAATATATGTATCTCTACATGCTTCATAAAACAAACAAAGCATTAGATGCCTTTAAAATATTTAAGGATGAAGTAGAGAAACAATGCGGAAAGCAAATTAAGATCGTGAGATCAGATAGAGGTGGAGAATATTATGGTAGATACACAGAGATGGACAAGCACCTAGGCCATTCGCAAAATTTCTTCAAGAGCATGGGATTGTTGCCCAATACACCATGCCTGGTTCACTCGACCAAAATGGTGTAGCAGAAAGAAGAAACCGAACATTATTGGACATGGTGTGGAGTATGCTTAGCAGCTCCAATCTTCCTAAATCCTTGTGGACTGAAGCACTTAAGACGGCAGTGTATATATTAAACCGAGTTCCAACCAAGGCTGTTCCTAAAACGCCATTTGAATTATGGAAAGGTTGGAAACTGAGTTTGCGACATATGCACGTTTGGGGATGCCCGTCAGAAGTGAGAATATATAATCCACAAGAGAAGAAGCTGGACCCAAGGACCATTAGTGGGTATTTCATTGGATATGCTGAAAGGTCTAAAGGTTATAGATTTTACTGTCCATCTCACAGCACTAGGATTGTGGAATCAAGAAATGCAAAATTTCTTGAAAATGATTTGATCAGTGGGAGCGATCTAACCAGGAACATAGTTTTTGAGAAAGCTCATTCATAATATCAACCTTCCACCTCAAGTGATAGATTGGTTATTGTTCACAGCACCCCTCAAGTACAAACTGGTGTTGAACAACCAATTGTTGAAGTTCCACAAGCTGCTGAAGACATTCCAGTAGATTAGGTAGTTCAAGAGTTTCCAAGAACTTTTGAACAACAAGTTGAACCACAAACTTCTCAGGAAGATGGTGGTACAACATTAAGAAGATCTACTAGACCAAAGAGATCAGCAATTCCTGATGATTATGTTGTGTATCTGCAAGAATCTGACTATAACATTGGAGCTGAAAATGATCCCGAGTCCTTTTCACAAGCCATGAATTGCAAAGAATCATAATTATGGTACGATGCCATGAAGGAAGAGATGAATTCTATAAAGAGTAACGAAGTTTGGGATCTTGTTGAGTTGCCTAATGGTGCAAAATCCATTAGATGTAAATGGGTCTTTAAGACAAAGAAAGACTCATTGGGAAACATTGTGAGATATAAGGCTAGACTTGTTGCTAAAGGATTCACTCAGAAAGAAGGAATCGACTACACAGAGACTTTCTCTCCTGTATCTAAGAAAGATTCCTTGTGCGTTATTATGGAATTAGTAGCCCATTTCGACTTAGAGTTGTAACAAATGGATGTGAAAACGACATTTATAAATGGAGATCTAAAGGAGGAGGTTTACATGAAACAACCTGAAGGATTCCCCTCTAGTGATGCTGAGCAATTGGTTTGCAAGCTCAAGAAATCCTTATTTGGTTTAAAACAAGCATCCCACCAATGGTATTTGAAATTCCATAATGTAATTTCTTCTTTTGGTTTGTAGAAAACATTATGGATCAGTGTATATACCTAAAAGTTAGTGGGAGTAAAATTTGTTTTCTTGTTTTATATGTAAATGACATTTTGCTAGCAACCAATGATAAGGGTTTGCTGCATGAGGTGAAACAATTCCTCTCTAAAAATTTTGATCTGAAGGATATGGGTGAGGCATCTTTTGTCATTGGCATTAAGATCCATAGAGACAGATTTCGAGGCATCTTGGGTCTGTCTCAGGAAACCTATATTAATAAAATTTTAGAGAGATTTCAGATGAAGGATTGTTCACCAAGTATAGCTCCCATTGTGAAGGGTGATAGGTTCAATTTGAACCAATGCCCGAAGAACGACTTTGAAAGGGAAAAAATGAAGAACATTCCATATGCTTCTGCTGTCGGAAGCCTAATGTATGCTCAGGTCTCCACAAGACCTGACATTGCATTTGTTGTGGGAATGTTGGGACGATATCAGAGTAATCCAGTTATAGACCACTGGAGAGCTGCAAAGAAAGTAATGAGGTACCTTCAAGGAACCAAAAACTACATGCTTATGTATAGACGGACAGACAATTTGGAAGTAATTGGCTACTCAGATTCTGACTTTGCTGGATGTGTTGATTCACGCAAATCAACATCAGGATAGATTTTTATGATGGCCGCTGGAGCTGTATCATGGAGGAGTGCCAAGCAGACCTTGATTTCCAGTTCCACTATGGAAGCCGAGTTCGTCTCCTGCTTTGAGGCTACTTTACATGGTGTATGGCTTAAGAGTTTCATTTTTGGGCTTAGAATTATGGATTCTATCTCTAAGCCATTGAGAATGTATTGCGACAATTCATCTACTGTTTTTATGGCTAAAAATAACAAAAGTGGGAGTCGAAATAAACACATCGACATTAAGTATTTAGCTATAAGGGAATGTGTTAAAGAAAAGAAAGTGGTCATTGAGCACGTCAGCACTGAGTTGATGATCGTTGATCCTTTGACTAAGGGCATGCCACCGTTTAAATTCAAGGATCATGTAATGAATATGGGACTTGGTTCCATTATGTAGTTTCTCATTGTATGGACAATGTTAGTTTAGTGAAATTCTTAATTATTGTGATGTTTTTCTCATACTTATGTGCACCCTAATTTAATTTGAGATAATTCATCTGTATAGGACCAAGGATAAACATAAAGTTTATTCATTAAGATTGTTACCACATAAATTATAATAGAAATAAATACATAGTAATACATGGAAGGTAATACTCATCATAAGAGGACTTATCGCCATGATTCATGTATCTATTACTTAATACAGATTATCAATAGGTTTTAAGATGAGACATTAAGATTGGAAGTATGGACCAAGTGGGAGAATGTAAGCTCCCTTATCGGCATTCAAACGGCTCCTTTGGAAACCAACAGGAGGTAACTGTTTTCTTGTTAGGAGCTTCTAGAATAGTCCATTACTCCCTCTACGGTTCTTTACCTAAATATGTGGAACAATTGACACATAGCCAACGGAAGCTTGATGGAAGCTGGGCTATAAAGACTTCTGTTTGGTCCCCAAGCTCTATCATCTCAATCTTCCTCAGTTTTACACCATCAATTGAGAGTGATCAGAGCTTGGAAGTGCCATACGGAACTGTTGTTTTGATCTATAGGACGGAAGAGGTATCGGACAGAAGTGGATTTCCTTAAGCAAAGTATCAAGCCAGAGTGTGAGCAGCATCAATGGCCGGAGGTATGATTCTGACGGCATGCTTTATTAATTCTTTTCAATTCCTTAAAAGTTTATTCCGCATGTAAAGAATCGTATTTTTACTATTAATGATCTTTTCCAAGAATTAAAGAAAAACTTAGAAACCACTTCAAAAATCAAACTCAAAAGGCCATGGAGGGATAGCTAGTTACCCACTGCAAGTGAAATTAGTAACGAGGGTACCGCGTGCTTGGCCAACTCCTCGGGGAAAATTAGCCTGGCTGTAATTTGAATCTCCCTAGAAGTAGCGGTGGGATTTGTGGACCTGGGTATCGCCTGCATGACACTTGCAATGAAAATTTTGTATTTGAGTTGTCGATGGCATAAAAAACACACGGATGATTAATCAGACAAGCAAACCTAGATGACGCATGCGTTGGGCCAATGAAAACTCAAACCAGAGGTTGGTGGAAGTAAAACCAGGCACCTTAATCCACTCTCTGCTGTACGGTAATACACATGCATTCTAGTAAGTGAGAGTATAAATGACAATAAGTAAGAGGACATAGGAGTGATGATGTGTAATATTATTAAATTATTAAAGTATTTTAATTTTATTTTAATTTCTGATAATGAAAGTCTCTCCTCGAGACATTTATGTCTTATCTCAACTGTACTTCATCAATGAAAAAAACAAATTTTCATTTTTCAAAAAGTAAAATAAATATTTTTTATTTTCAAGAAAATCAAATTAATATCTTTTTTAAAACATTATGGAAATGACATTAATATTTCAAAAAAATTTCAAAACTAATGCAAGTCAAAACAGCATTGACTTTCAAATAGAAAGTATATCCTACCTTGGCAAGGACTAATAATAAGAGATATTTAACATTGAAATACTCACGAAATTGTATAAATACATAATTACCATTGCAATGATTATTTTAAATGTGAATATTCAATTCTAACACTCATGATTTATGCAATTATTCCTTTCATAAAGAATAAGTGATAGTCTTTCATAACTTAAAGGATATTTGAATTTATGATACTTTATCATCTTAAGATTTAAGGTGTACAACATGTGGAATCACTCGAAATTTTCAATAATTTGTTGTGTGTCCACATCATTAACATATTTTGAATGATTTAAAGTGATTTTAGCCTTAAAGCCTCGAAGTCCTTGAAGTATTGCCTCAAATAAAGGGAATCGAAGGCTCTTGAAAACAGGCAAAAATATGTATTTTTTAAACATTAAAAATTAAATTCAATTTAAAATTAAAGTTGTTTTCTCGTTTGAATTATAAATGTTTTACATATTTGATAAATTCAAAGTGTTGTGGCTCCTATAAGGTATCTTTTAAATGTTCTTAGGTTGCAAATATTGTAAAATAATTTTTTGTTGTTTTTTAAACAAAATTATTCGAAGATTCTACAAGCTTTTGTAAACGCATTGCAAATTAGCTATAAAATGGTAGGTTTCACACAACCCCAAATTCCATAGTTCTATAAAAACATTTGAGTATTGGATCATCAAGATGAAAAAATTATTTTGTTCCAAACATTTATGAGACTTGGGGGAGAATGGATTATAGATCAAGCTAACATAACAAGCATGAAAGGATATTCTTAAAGAGAATAGAAAGAAAGATGCCAAGGAATTAGTCAATCTTTTCAATAGTTGAAAAAATAGAAAGTCCAAAGAAGGCATAGGACAATGTATAAAATTCAAGGTATCAACAAAATGAAATTGATAAGATTACAAAGTTTGGAAGTGATTTTGAAAATATGCAAATGACAAATTATAAGTTCATCAATGGATTTTAGTCATGCACTAAGTATATTAAATCAAATAAAATCTTATGGATATAATTTATATGATAAAAAACTCATAAAAAATATTTTGAGGACCATTCCTATAATATTTGATTTAATTTTTGTAGATATTGAATAATCAATAGATTTAGTTGAAGTTTTTATTTATTGGCTTATGGGATCTTTACGAACTCATAAGAAAAGGTTTAATACAACAGTTAGTTCCCCATGGAAAATGCATTCAAAGAAATAATTAAAACCAACAATCATAGAGGAACAAGAGGATGAAGAATCAACAATAAAGGTGCGAGAGGACTTGGAAGAGGAAGAACTAGCAACATCAATGAATGAGGCAAATCAGGCAACTCTCAAGAAGAAAGAACAAATTCTAATTTCTTTGCAAGAATAAGAGATCTAGGTGGAAATCAAGCTTATGAATCTTATGGTCAAGGAAAAATGTATAAAAAATCTCATATTCAATTCCATTACTATCAAAACATTTGACATTATGCACTTGTGTTGATGACCCGAAAATCGCAGCACCAACAGTTAGGGATTCTCCCCGGTAAGCAAGCCCAATTAGATCGATGACCGTTTGGTGTGGGGAATCCATCCAGTTAACGGACCAGATACCATGAATGTGATTGTTTAAGTTCTTTACTGGTTACGGCTCGGTTCACCGTTTAGGTATTTTATTTTAGGTATGAGATGCAAGTGCCCTAATTAAATGCATATAATTGACAGACATAAACCACACTAGCGATGCGTAAGTTCTTACCTCTCGTCTTACCACTCCTGCCTTATCAATTATCTACTTCTATTCTAAATTAATCTAACCTAGCTATCATATCCCTGCAAGGAGCAAGTTTGAATTAAGAGTAATATATTGGAAATGTTCATACAAGTCTAACAGATAGTTGTTCCAACACAATATTCACATTTATAGCAGGAAGAATACCAAAAATAGCTCTGATATGATAAAGCAATTTATTACTCATTTAGCACATAAAAATTTGTACAGAAAGCAAAATCATTCATCACCATGAAGTAATTCAAGAAATTTAGAATGATCTCACGGTATGAGTTATGAATGCAAGAAGAAGTAGTTCCACATTAACATTCCACGCATTCCAGGAAAAATCTCTGCGCATGCTTTTCCTGGGCAACAGATCCTTCTTATTTAGCAGAAAAATAGTTCTCTTACAAAAATGGTCCAGCTCTATTGTGCTATCAAAATTCCATTTCTCTATATTCTCTTCCCCTATTTATCTTACAGAAAATTTGTCTTCTAGTGACTCTTCATCTACCCTAACCCTAGGATTCCCCAAAATTTGTCCTCTAGTGCTTACATAGGAAAATACAAAAGATATTTACAATTTAAAAAAAATTAGGTGGGCCCAACCAAACTAGAAATATATTCGGCCCATGCATTAGCTTCTTCAGCTATGGTCTTATACTTGATAGGCTCCAATACTTCTAAATTTACTTCATGAATTGACAATTGTGACTCTATATGCACCACCCCTTCTGCTGCAGCCTTGCAACTGTCTTCCAGGAAATATGCATTTATAGAATCCTATCCCATGAAGTGATGAATATCTTCTTCTATGAGAGCATCCACTTTTCTGATATACTCTAGGTCTCCCCTTAGCCCATCCTGCAGCTATTTCATGCGTTGGTCCTTTGTTGGAAGCTCATTTATCTTCAGGACTAAAGGCATGTGACACTTCTCATGGGCCTGTTGGATTCTCTTGTAAAAATCATCGCATTTTTCGATGGTCCTAGGAATTTCATTATTCAGCCTCCTAGTAGATTTCCTGCAGAATTCCAGAAGGGCCATCTTTGACTTCAAGTCTTATGTTGTCTTCTGGGGTAGATGATCAGGGCACTCCGAGTTGGTATCCCTCTAGGCCATCTATTTTTCAACCTTACCTGCAATTTCCAACAACCCTTTCCTGAATGCCAGTGACTCAGCAGATATCACTTTCATTCTTTCCATCATTAGCTTCATCTTATATATTTCATCTGTGAGGATTTCCTTAGAACGATATATCTGTTCCTGAATCTTGCAGGCTTGATCACAAAATAAAGCTATATCTGGCTTTCTTTTATCTGCCAACTCCAGCTGCTCTGCCAAATATTCTTTCTCCTTAACCAAATCCTCCACCTGGGCTTTCAAATCTTCGACCTGTTGACTTGTGACCAACTCTCTTGCCTCTGACTGAGCGATTCGAGCTTCAAAGTCGCTCCTTTCCCTTTCCATAATCATTAACTGTACAGTTAATGCCTCATTTTCCGTGTCCAAATTCTGGTATTCATTCATTATCCTTTCCTTCTCGGATAGAAGGGCATCATGTTTCCTTTTCAATTCCATCCCTTCTCCTCGCTCCTTCACCAAATTATCTTTTAATTTGAGCAGCTTCTCTTTACTTCGCTCAATATCATTCATCAATTTGCCAACATTATCTGCATTCGCTTGTGCACCAACTACGTTAACAGATGCCATGAACTTAGGGTCTTTATGTGTACCCTCCATGATAGTGCTCACCTGAACAATGACAACATCGGGTTGGGAGCCCATTTTCAATCTCTTCTCTGTTCTCTTTGTGATAGGATTTTTTTTGCTTATCAAAGATGATAGTGAAAATTTGACCACGGTATGATGCTTTGACGGGGTGAATGGCATGAGTCCGAGCTTAGCCAATGGGAGGTGTCCTCTGGTGAGTATTACATTGGACATCATAGGTGGTTCTATGTCCATATCTTGCACATTTGGGCCTCCCTTTTCCATAGCTTCCTTGGAATTTTCTTCCTATTCCTTATGCTTTTGTTGTTCAATTGCTTCTCTTTCTGCTTTCTCCCTTATTTCTTTTGCCTCCTTTTGCAACCTCTCGGTTTCTTCTCTCATGTAGACATAGTATCTTACCTCACGAATCACATGATTGGTGCCGTTGTGGGATCATGTAGCCCATAAAGAGGTTCCTTAATTTCTATTATCAATGAAAGAGACATTTTTTCTATACCAAGGAGTGTCGCATTTGATGACATGTCGTCGAGGATTCTACTTAGGTATCATAGGAAAAATTATATCGTTGTACATAAGCTATAAGAGTAGAATAAACGCATTAAATGGAAGAAGGGAAACTGTCGTGTAAGGGAGGGGGTGAAATTTTAGGACAAATTGTCTACTTATTGCATGATGTATCATGATGTGTGACATGGTGTTTAGACCAAATTATTAAAAGCTATGTAATGTTGAGCTTACTCACGTTGAGTGTGCATCAATTTGTGGAGTAATCTATGTTCAATTGTTGAGGGAGGACAACACTTGGTATACTTAATGAAATAATTGCTTCTACCACCTTATAAGTAGGTGATCCTTTTGGATAATCTAAAGAATTACAAGAAGAGATCCATATAGCAATTTCAATGTTCACACGGTTTACCTCTATACTTGAGTGCGAGTGGGATGGAGTCTTGACGTGATTAAGGTGTGGCATCAAGTCCAAAACAACTAGTGTTGTGAGTGGGATATGTTGGTTTCATTTGGTTTATATAAAAACATTTGCATCATTATCACTAAATTGATGAGTTATGTTCGATATTAGGTCTCATGTGTGTGTTTTCTTATGATGATTTATGACAAGGCTATGTATTGTGCCGAATTCCCAAATGCAAAGGATGAGAGGGATTCCATATGTTCTATTATTATGAACGAGGTAGCATGTGAACTAATGAAAACATTACAAGTACTAAGGATACATTTTGAAGAGCATTAAATGTAGTGATGCATCATAACAATTAGACATGTAGATTGGTAGGGACTAAGATGTTTGAAAGTGATAATGATATCAGTAGGTATATATGCGATAAGTAAGGACAACATAAATTCAAGTAGGTAAAAGACAAGATGTTTCAACGACACATGATTACCATAAGAGTGTTAGTGATAGAAAGAGTGGTACAAAAGGAATAATTATTTCAAACCTAGTATGGGAGAAGGTGAATGGATAAATGAAATTTAAATTTCGTTATGACAAAATGGTATGGTAGGGATGCAAGCTAACAACTAAATAATAATAATAATAATAATAATATAGAAGGTGTAGCCATTATTGAAGTTACTAATAAATATGTAGTAATTGTTGTATGCCATTATACAAGTAATATGAAAGATGATAGTTGTAATGAAGGTAGAGAACGACACTAACACCACATTAGAAGATAGAGTTATGCAAGAAAAGTACTCAAAATCATGGGTGGGATAGGAATTGATAACAACATAAACGATGAGATAATCGAATAAGGAGTAGTAGTTGGCGAATGATGTACATATAATGACTAGGAATAACAAAAATAAATGGAATTCTCATTATGTCTAAAATGTGTGAAGCATATAGATATCAAACCAACGATTTTATGAGGTAGCAATAGTGTAACGTAACACAAATACATCTAGGGCATATAACTTAGTCCCTGTCAGTGATAGTACAAAGACACATGATGTATTAGTGAGTTAATGATAAAATAACAAGGCAAATATAATATGCGACGATAATAATAAGTAGTAAAGCATAGTAGAATAAATATGTGCACATGGTGTCTAGTCGCGGGGATACACAAGATTAATTTTAGTATTTCAAATAAAGACGTGTTCTTCATCTTCACCATGTAAGGATGGATGAAAAGTCGATCAACAATGAATGGGGTTGTCAAATCGTAAACCTTTATGAGTAACCTATGTGGACATGCTAGGAATTCATGGTGGAGTGATGGTATCCTAGAAGGGAGTGACCTTGTATCAAATTTAAGTTGTAACCAAAAAAGGTGTAAGTTAAATGATACAATCATGGTGATGCCTTGAGGTCCAACTGAATTCATGTATGATTAAAAACAACAACAACGCAATTGCAACATATCAATTATAGGTGTTTCAATGACAAAAGACCGTTAAGATAAGTAAAAAGGGGTTAAACAACATGAGAAACAACCATAGTATTTGGTAAGGTGTGATAATAACTGATGAGCTCATTTGCATATTGTGATGAGAGTATTGTTTAAATATAGTATAAGCAATGATGAGTAAGGACTATACTGTTAGTGTGCACAAATAAGTAAGAGTCATCATCTTGCATAAGTAATGGATTATAAATAAGAAGAACTAATAAGAGTAACTTAGATACTAAAAGTAATAGGGTAGATAGGATTAGTGGGTCAACATAAAGATGTGAATGAAGGAAATGAGTATGTCAAGGTAAGGGATAGTTAGAGAAATAGTACCAAACATAGGACAATGATGTGAGGATTTCAAGATAAATGGAAATGCAATAGAAGACAAGTTCTCGTAGAACTTGGAAAGTTGTTAATGATGATATGGGAATTTCTCCATGATGTTTAAACTGCAGTCTCAAGGGTGTATCATTTAACCCAACAACCTTTAAAAAAAGAGCATGTTGGCTTCATAATTTATCACTAAAAATAAATGTTGATATAGAGAAATGGTGAAAGTCAGGTGAAATTAACTAAAGATGATATCGGATTAAAAGTCATGACAATGACTTAGAATCAAATTATAGGTTATATATAAGACAAGGTATTCTTATGAATCGCATTATGGAATGTACAAATTAATTTAATTTAACAAGGATGTTGACTATTCTATGGATTAAGCATGGTAATGAACCTTGAGTAGTCAAACCAACAACCTATGCAAATGTTAAACAAAATGTAAGAACACCTCCATTAAGATTAAATGAGTAAATTTTGTAGATGTCGTTATGTAAAAGTAGGAGGTGACCGAGTAGGGAAAGTATACCCTAGGTTCTACCACCTGGGAGGATGCACAGATCATGCGTCGTGATTATCCCACACTATTTTGACCATAACTTCGGGATGAAGTTTCCTGAAGGGTGGGTGTATGTAACGCCCTGTTTTGACATTACAACCTGAACTACTATTATATGTTGTAAATTGTTTGATTGTCAGACTTCGTCGGTTTGACGACACTGTGGACATATGGTTCTATTATTTTGCCGATATATATATATGTGTGTGTGTGATGTTAGTATTATGATCGGTAGTCATGTTTAGATATGTATCATGTGTTAATTAGATATACAAGTTACTGAATGATGGGTATGTAGATACCATTAAAGTTATATGTGGAACGAATGAATGTTATGCCAGGTGAATGGTGAATAAATGAATTGATTATTGTTATTATGTTATGAGGAAATGTATGTGCACATGTTGAGGATTTGTGCACGATATTCTAGATTCTATGTCGAGGACTGACTTACAGGTTAAAATGGATAAGTGATATTTGGATCCTACGAGGTGGGAGAGCCTTAGGGACATGGACTCCGAAAGATAAATGGTATGCAAGTGATGCATTATTTACCTTCGCATGATTATTATGCTATTTTATTATGATGTATGGGTGGGGTAGGGTTTCAGGAAACTCAACCACCCAGATTGGTTATACGATGACAAACCAAGTACAGGTGCAATGCAGTTATTATGTCGAGTAGACATAGTCCCTTGTTCCATTAGGGGGGTGGAGGCTTTACCCACCGTTTATCCCTGAAACCCAAAGTCATGGGAGGACTGTGCTACGATGCGCTCCCCAAGGTGTGTGATGATGACTGGTGGTTGCCTGCTGGGGAAGTTTGGTCGATGTAGTCGACACTTCCGCTTACGGGTTCTAACTGGAGCCGACCATGACTTGGCACTTCAGGGTAGTCCAGCAGAGGAAGGATATGATGTGGAAGTTAGTTGTGAACTAGATAGATGGAGTAGGTAGGTAGGTGTACCATGATGTTAGGAGGGAAGACTTGATCAATTGTATATGTTGAGGACCTTGCAGAGTCGTGTGTTGTAAATTAGTAACTGGTATTATTGTTCGTTAGTTAATTGTACTTAATTAAGCAAATGATCCAATAGTCAAATTATGTTAGGAATGCGTCAATAAACATTAACTTAATTAATTGAGAATGTTGTGTGGTTTAGTACTATTAGTGTACCTACACAAGGTATGTAAGCCATAGCTACGCTTACATAACTCGTCTACATATGTGTCAATTGCGTGAAATAATACTGAACTATAATGTTTAGGCATTAATTACATTATTACTACTTATCTAACCAGGAGATTAAATTTATACGTTGAATTAGTAATTTATGATTAAGATAATGGAATAGGTTGAATGAGTGACTTAGGTGGTAATGAATGATGATCAAGTTCTAATGTTGATTAGTGTTAATTATTGTGATTAATGTTAATTATTGTTGATTAATAAACATGTTATGGTTAACTTAGGTAGTAATTAATGCATTTGGTTAGTAATGCATGATTTAATATTAATGAATTTAATTAGTCAAGACTAAGGGTTAACATGTTAAATCGCTATTGTAATGTTAATTAAAGTAATATTAATTTGATAGGTTAATATTACTTACAAGGTAGTTAATTAATTAAAACATATGGATAAGAATTAATTTATTACTATTAATTTAATTATTGTCATGTCTAAGTTAATTAGAAAATAGGATAAATTATAAATAGATATATTATGCAATTTATAAACAGGTGTCGAAATATACATTTGGAGTTGTTTAATAGAAATTATAAACTAAATTATGAAACATTTAATTATGAGGTCATCGAGAGATGACTAGCAATTAATGGGGTAAAACGTGTGAGTGTGAAACACTTATGGTTGATGTAAATTTTAATTATATAATATAACATTTTATTAATTATTAATTAAAATTTTGGAAAAGGAAAGAATGCTATAATATTTCCGAGAGGTTGTCGGTTGAGTGTTGGAAGGTGAACCAACCCAAACTTAAATTTAATAATAAAATAATACAATCTTGTTTTATGAGTCAAATGTTGGGGGCTCGAGGAGGAATGGGGGGTTGGATAAAATTAATGATGAGGATAGGGATAGTGATGATAGGAGGAGTCGGTGGAAGGAGGAGGAAGGGGAATAAGGTCGAGAGGAGAAGGAGGAGAAGGGGTCTTCTTCACCTTGCATATTTTGGATAGGAGATGGAGCAGAGATAGCAGGAGAGAGCAGCAAAGAAAGGGGTTTCTTGTTGGAGAGTTTGCAGAAGGGAAATACTGGTTGGCTTGTACTCGGTTTGGGCTCGGGGGTCCAAAGGGGTACTTTTGGAGCTGGGTGGTCAGCTATACCTCTCCGGTTGGCAGGGTGGCAGCTCAGTTTGGGCTGGTTGAGTTTCAGGGTTGTGGGAAGAGTTTGATTGCAGGGCTATAACAGGGCAAAGGAAGCAACAAAAACAGAAGGGATCTACTAGCTATTTGCAGGTATAACGACCCCTTTCTAACTCTGTCAATATTCATTACTTCATGTTATAATAGAAATTAAATTGAATGAGAAAATGCATTTATATATATACTGTACACCTGCACAAGGGTAGTAAATGTTAGAAATAAATTTGACCTACAAATGAAAATGTGTTATATTTTTTTTAAAGACATGAAATTTAACCAAATTAGAAAAACGGAAACAAAACAGAGATATGAAACACTATGTCAACAATGTTAGAAGGATCTTTATTTATGAACTTAGATTAACTAGGACCGAGGTCCTACAGTGTTGAACCTCTATGAGTGTTCATTACCTAAAGATGACCATCTCATGTTTACAACTTGATACAAACTTGTTAGAAATTCCCTTCAGTTCTAAGAATTGAGAATTAATCAACTCATTACATTAAAATTTGGTCAAGGATGGAATGTTTTGTTTCTGCACTTACATCTCTAAGCTAAGTTATAGTAATTATGGTGTACATCCAGTAGCTAGGACATCATTTCCTTCTTGTTGCCAAAGTATTCTCCATCATGACTCAAAGGCTCTCAAGGATGTCGAGAAATTATGAGGGACGATGTACAAGGTGTGCAACCCATGCATTTATTAGTGCAATTTGGGGGTTTGGATCCCAACAATTTTCTTCTTGGTTACAACTTTACAACTTGCTTATAATCATATCAATGCCAAAATAGTGATTCAAGGAATAATGAATTCTAATCCTCATGGTTCAAGGATCAAGTCTGATAGGAGATCTCGAGCAATGCTCTCCTAAACAAATTCAATCTTATGCAAATGAGAAGTGTTGATGTGTTGCCTTTATGTGCGTTTATAAGATGGTGATGGGTTTCCTTTATGTGTTTTTTCATTTGTTGTTGAGGGGCTCTCCCAAACAAATTCAATCATATGAAAATGAGAAATGTTGATGGGTTTTCTTTCTGTGCTTTTATAAGATGGTGATGTGTTTCCTTTATGTGCTTTATAAGATGGTGTGGGTTGCTTTTATTTGCTATTGATCTTCCTAATGATGCATCTAAGATTATGGATTTTGATTTTTTTTAAACACTTCTTAATACCTCACTAATGAGCATGTATCACTTAACCACAAATGAGATGTTGTTTTACACTATACAACTACTTTATCCCATAGCCCACTTACCACATTTTTCATGAATTAAATTGATGAAAATATACAAGTTACAACAATGTGGGTGGGTATAAGCTTTGTACAAACTAATATTACTTCATAATATCTATTTTACTATTAGTTTTTTCACTTCAAGCTATATATTGTTCTCACTTCTCATGCTAAAGCCATGCAATGAAAAATATAGCTTTTTATTTAATAAAAAGTTTGTTTTTTTCAATGTGAAAAAAACATGTACTTTATTTTTTTTTTTCTCTTTGAAATACCTTTAATTTTTTTTAAGTACCTTTTATTTTTTTTCTTTAAAGTACCTTTAATTTTTTGAAAGTACCTTTAATTTTTTTAAAGCACCTTTTATTTTTTTTCTTTAAAGTACCTTCAAACCTCAAACCTTTATTAACCTTTATTATATTTTACTATTCATTTTTTCACTTCAACACGTATATTTTATTTTTTTTCCTTTAAAGTACCTTTACACCTTTATTATGGGGCAATGGCTAGTTTCATGGGTCTTTGAAAAAATTCCTACTTTGCCACGTGAATGTGGCACTCACTTTTGTCCACGTCTATATTTTTGATTAAGTCGCTAGCTCATAGCTTATTGGTCAAATCAATGCGAAAAAATCGTATACATATCGACAAATAAAAACAAGAGCCATGATGTGGCAATGTCCCCGACATTGCCATCTGTTCTTGTGAAAGAAAGAAAGAGCAATTGCTTTAGGAAGACATGTTAAGTAAGATTAAAATAAAATTTCAATTTTTAGTTGTAATTAAACTTTAACATGTGCTAATTTGTGGTTTTAGGCAAGAGAGTCATAATGCTCATATACATGTTGGATTTAGAATGCTCATATACTAAGTAGAATTAGCACATGCTTTCAAATACCGGATGACATAGATTACTTAAACCAACATTGCTACAAACAACCACCAATACGTGCAATGTTTCCTTATCTTTTCCATAGCAATAAGGATGTTCAAGAACATAACTCGAGAATGTTATCAGTTATGGAAACAGAAACATTTACACTTGTAGCACATGATAGCAAAACATATTAAATCCAGTTTTTTAAAATGGCATTTTTTTAAAATATGGTTGGTTGTAAAACAATGACGCCAGCTTAGTTTTTCCTAGCCGAAGAGGCGGCGGCGGGCTGGCGCCATGGTGGTTTCTGGCTTCCGTGCAAGGAGTTGCAGACTTCGTAATGGAGAAAATCGTTTTGTTTTATTGTTTGATAGCGAATACATTTATTGCTTGTGTAACCACATTATAGCCCAATGCATTGAGCGTATGGGTGGCGAGTCGGCAAGCTTATCCTAGCACTCACACCATGAGTTTGGAACTTAATTGGACACCAATCAAAAGAATTGTGATACAAAGAATGTTGGAAAATAAAATGAATGTTATGCGAACACAATTCCCAATTCAGTTAGCATGTGCAAGGACAATCCATAGAGCAGAAGGATTGACAATGAACAAATTGGCATTTGACCTAAAAGGAATTAAGAGACATGGCCTTGTTAGAACAAAGAAATTTTAAAACTCGTGCAAAAGCCATTGCTGAAATAGATAGATTAAAAACACATGCAAGTTTGGAATTTGAATATGGTCTACATTGAATGCCAAATGCTAAGCAATTACTCATTGCATCATTGAACACATGCAGCTTGCTTTTGCATTATGACGATGTTCTGAATGATCATGAATCTATGCAGGCAGACATTCTATGTTTGCAAGACATTTTGTGTGAGAGAAAGTGATAAAGAAACTATATCAAGATTTAGCAAGATTGGGGTGTAACTGGATGGTGACTTTATTGAGTCCACTTGGCTTTTTATAACTTGTTTTTTCATCAAATACCTTAATGGGAGCATTATGGTCTCCCTGATTAAGAGACTGTAGAATCATTTTTTTTTTCTTATTGAATTTGAAACATTTGGGCTAACCATGTTCTTGTTAATTACAATATTTACGAAAGTTAGTAGAAGAGGGAGAAAAGAAGAAGAAGATCGTGAGAAACAAGATGACTTTGTAGTAGTAGGAGGTGTAGGTTTTAAACGTGTAGATATGGAAACAATTGAGGAGGATGACTGGTGTTGAATTCTACAATAATCTTAAAACTTATTTTCAATCAATTGTGCTTGATTGTACACAATGTAAAGAATGGTGATTTTCATGTACGTCAGCTGTTGCTACAAACATTTTTGCAATCCACTTCTAAGTTTGAGAATAAGATTATCAAAGGCATTAATGATATTGAAAAGAATGCATAACTAATTGAATTGATGGAAGTGCTCGTATGCAGGAATGTTGAATGCTTGACCTAGGTGAAGCCATTTAATATTCATATCATATTTGTAGAAGGAAGAACTGAAGGAGAGATAAAGAGATTGCATAAGCCCGGTCGGAATGGTGATTGTGTTTTGATTCATAGCATGTTTGAAGAGCCTTGTGAGTTTCATTTTAATGGACATAAGCTTTTCAAGATCAGGAAACAGATTGTAGTTGAATCAAGTTTCTATGTCAAGTATCCAACTTTGGAGCATTTCCGAAACATGGGATCCATCATAAATGATAACCTTGCATTTTTAAGATTGAGGAGATAGATTGCTAATAAAAATATTGTTAATATTTTATGCAAACAAAGCAATGATGTTGGCAACTTCCACCACTCTTTTGTATAACATCATTATTTCCATGGATGTTATAGTATCCATCATTGATAGCCATGGGATATGGTCACTAATGCAATTATTAGCAACTTGATTTTTTTCGGAAATGTATTAAAAATTCCAAAAAAAACAAGCTTCAGATATCTATGAATCTCTATTAAATAAAAGGTTGAGAGTGTTGTAAACAAAGTTGAAGACTGAAGAAAATTTTCAAATATCAAGGAATATCACGATCAACTACTTAAAAAGTCGAGAGATCATTAAGCAATGCATAACAAGAAAAAATGATTAGTGTATAGTGTCAATGAAGTCGCAATGAAACGCTAGAAAATGAGCGCATATAAAAAAAATGTATTCATCATTGTCTTATCAACATCCAAAATCATTATGTGTTCTCACAGAGTCAACTTCAATGATACAAGTAAATTCCTCTTAATAGCATCCTTTTCAAATTTTTGATCATGTCCAAATGAAGAAGATTGTTAGATAACTGCAATTAAAAAAGAAAAAAAAGCAATTAATGCTAGTGGTCTGGCCTAACCCTCTTAATAGATAGGTTGTTATGTATTGAGATCATCTATGTTAAATCATGTCAATAAGGTAGATTTAGTCTAAAAGCAATATTTGTAAAAATGCTTAGTAGAAGGTTATAGCTATTAGAAAGTCTCTATAGTGTGAAAGCTATATTTGTAAAAAGATTCACTAGAAGGTGCACCTACTAGAAAGTTTGTTCACTAAGAATGCTTGTTAGCAGGTTCAGCCCACTAAAATGTTCCTTCAATAAAAACTATATATAGAAGTTGAAGCAATGGAACAAGATGTCTTGTGAAGTATTTTGTACTTGTAGAAACAGCTACCATGAGTTGTTTGGCAAAAGCAATGGGAAATAATGATCCAAACACAAAATATTCAGTGGCTTTACTAACTGATTTGAACAGAAGAGATGGAAATTAACCATGATCATAAAATCAATTTAGACTGTAAACTTGTCTCATTCTCATGCAATCTAAACTCAGTGGCGATTAAGCTCCATTCAATACACTTGTCCCATTTTCTCAAAAATCTAAAATCCGTGGAGACCAATTTCCATCCTGAATCAAAAGTGAAAAGAATTATACCAATAATTATCTAAAACCTATGCATGTAAAAATACACTACATTCAATATACAAAATACAAGTTTAAAATCCTTAGTCACTCTAAAACTCAAGGACAACATTACTAAGGTATAGTCTTAGCTAATGATAATCACTATAAATTATTTTTATAAACTCTAGTTTAGTAAAATTGAAACTATATCAGACTTAGACATGTAATTTCAAATATTTGAAAGATGTATAAACAGATTGATGGGTACAAATGAGTTATTATTATATATCCCTGGAACGTAACAACTATTTAGAAATCAAATTAATTTTCTAAGTAAATTTTACTGATGGCAAAAAAAATTCAAACTTATTTATGGAATTCCTTTATCATGTAAGTAGTAAATCATCATATTGAGATTGAAAAGAAATTGGGAACTTAACCATCAAGAGTATTAAAACTGCAGACTTATCGAGATTGGAAACAAATTGGGAACGTAAGCATCAATACTATTAAAATTGCCCAGCATCATGATTTATTTGTTTAAATGGAAAAACAAAACAAGAAAGCTAGCAGTCAACAAAAAACTTGAGATACACAACGTTTCATAGTAGCTTCAACATGGTAATAAGTGACCAGTGATCAATGTCTATAGTTAGTTATACAAAAAAACAGTAGTAAGTAAACCAACACAGAGTTGATCGTCATCAAATCTGATCATTGAGCCCTGCCATATACAAAAACAGGAGAAAGGTGTTAGTCCAATTGCAGTGCTATATTTGTTAAATCAGACAGCCAAAATAGAATCAATTCTTGTGTTGGTTGCTGAACAAATTGTAAAATTACAGCCAAAATTATGTGTCGAGTAGTTGAAAGGGATGCAAGCTGAAGTAGAATAAGCAAATAATCTTTTATATCCTGAATATTAAACACAAGAGTTAAACAAAATCGTAAGAGATGGAGCAGATAAGAATTCATTAAATCTAATGAGACACGTAGAATTGTAAAATTTAAATGCTTACCTGCATTAATGTGCCTCCAAATATAGAAGTAATGCATCAGCCATAAATAAAATACATTGAGATGCATAAAAATGCAAAAAAAACTAATTGAGAATTCAATCAAGAAGATGAAAACAGAGTGCATTGGATTATAACCATGTAATTTCTAAGGAGGAAAACATAAAAATATTGTATTAATGAATAGTGCTAGACATAAGCATCACTGGAAACATTGGAAAAAAAGTCACTCCAATATTCAATGTCGCTGCCAGGTTAGGCATATTATAGTTTATGCCAACTATTTACAGTGGTTAGTATCCATTGACAATGCTGGTGTCTGCAGCGGTTTCTCATGCATGGTTATATGGAAAAAAAACTCATGTACAGCATATTACAAGTTTTAAAGGAGAAGGACTTCACAAATAAAATGATTGAGTTGTCAAACCATTAGTTGGGAATGGTTGCAGATTGCAATGATATGGAAAATTGAAAGACAGATCTAGATTTTGAGAATGATGAGATTCAACCTTCTGAATAACCCAATGTATATTATGTGTATCAATTGTAGATGTCCAAAGGACAGGTATATGCACAAATTAATATGAATGTTATGAGTATCTTCATAACCATGAAACCAATGTATTTGTAGTTTAAAACAAAAAGGAGCCAAATTGTCCTAGTGTTATGTGATGGCAGGTTGCATCAAAGTTACAAAGGCGGGGCTTCATACCAACATCAAATTGAGACTTCAATTTTTGTTTCTGGTAGGTTTGGTTACAGTGGATCATACACTTAAACTATTCTTCACTTACTTACCTATCGATTCATAAAAAATTTCGTGGTTTAACTTATGTCTTGTACGTGATGGCAGGTTGCATTGAGGTGTTCAGACTGCGTACAAGCACGTGCTCCTCCTCGTGTTTGCTGTATGTTTTCTACGTTGGTTAGAAATGAACCCAAGAGCGAAAAAGACCCTTAAGTTCTGAGGATGTCACACCAGTTGGTAGCTGCGGTCCAATCTATCCAATTGAAAATAGTTCTGTAGCCTCTGAATCTGGTTGTTTCTCCTTGGTCGATTGGGTCGTGCAAATATGTGGTGGTGTAGAGTAGCTAGAAAATGAAAGCTCATAATAAGTGGTGTCTTATTATATACCTGGTAATAAAAAGCTGATTCCTAAAGAATATAAAAAAACCGAATGGATGGTTGGGAGAGGGGTCTGTGGGTCATCATTCCTTTGCGAAAGAGCCCTAAGGACACTAAATGCAGCCGTACCTACGTGCACAATCCCAGTGTCTGTTGCACCTGTAAGCATGATGTCTGCTTCAGCTCTATGAATATGGTTTGTAGGTGCATATAAAGAGCAATTTGCTGTTGCACATGCTGTCTAAATTGAGTAGTTTGGACCCATAAATTCTGGATCAATTGACAACAATGCAGATCTCATGGTTGAAATCGCAAAAGGGATGAAAAAAGGTGTTTTTTTGTTTCCCTAGAGTTATAGTTTGAGTATAGTTTGAATATGCTACATTAAATCCAATTTTTTAAATTGGTATTTTTTTAAAATATAACTGGTTGTAAAACAATGGCGTCAGCCAAGTTTTTCCCATTTCAAGAGGGGGTGCCATGGTGGTTTCTGGGTTTTGTGCAAGGAGTTGCAGACTTCGTAGTAGAGGAAATTGTTTTCTGTCATGTCCAAGAATAAACCAGAGTTTTCAATGAGGAGGCCAGAGAGGAGAAAGAAGACAATGTATGCATCAGGAGTAGCGTGGAAAGACAGACAGTCAATTTTGAAGCAAGTGTGCCATGTCCAAGAATATCGATCTCTGAATTAGATGCCGTTAGGCATGTGGTACAATAGTGGCCAATGCAGCATTATAGAGATAGAGGGAGAAAGATGGATGTGTGCGGTGTTTTTCAAAATGGAAGAATCATCTCTGTTCTCTGCTTCACACACTCAAGATATGTGAGACATGAGCATAAAATTCAAGGCTGCAATTGAGCCAGAAAGAAGAGTAATGGATAGGTTTGCCAGCTAGATAATGTATATAGTTGTATACGCAAATCATCATATTATAAATAAGAACCAGTAAGCCTCAGCAAAATCTAGTTGATGGAGAATTATGTGGCATCTCAGAGCATGGTGATCAATTATGTCCTCAAACGAATGAGGCAGCTCAAAAGAATTAACAATGAATCCATTTAATTCTAGTAGTTTCCTAGCAAGGATAACAAACTTCTGAACACATACAAATAACATGAATGTAGCGATATGCATGATAAATAACCATATTTTTTTGTTGTTTTTGGACACAGAGAGTAGGATGCAATAATGAAAATTTAGGCTTGAGAATTACATGAGATAATTTTATTAATGCCCAAGTACTAACCACAAATAGGCCAAAGGGATTGCTAATTACAATAGTGCAGGATACAAATGGGAGTGCACAGGTCACTCTTATAAAATGTATAAATCAGAAAGAAAAGCTAAAGCATACTATTAAGAACGCAATGACAAAATCTCCAAAAAGGAAAGCAAGGAGGAGGTTATGTCTAAAATAAGCAACCCAATGACTCTTGAATCCCTCTCTTCTAACATCTGAGGCAAAAGTGAAGAAGCTGATGAGAGATGACCAATTAGATGATATAGAGATGCTGGGGGATTTGACCTGAGATATATCTTGCTGCCCAAATGATGTCGCCATGTAAGTTGATGTGGAGGATATCCCTTTTCTGTTGGTGTTGTGTGAGCTGTACTAGAATCTATTGCAATATCTTTGTACAGGTCTTACTTGATGAGCTTGGAATAGCTCTCAGAATCTGTTGTTTTGTCACAGGTAAATATTATAGTTCAGTACAAGCCAGATCTCAAATGGTGCAGCATATATCTCAGGGAATATAATAGATCAAGAAAAAACCATTGCATATCAATTGCATAAGAAGAAGAAGATCGCGGGAAATCCAAATAAAATATTGTAAATAAGATCAGAGTCTGATGACAACCTTGATTGAATATGCATTGAAGAGGGTGTAGCAAATGCAAATGCTGGAAGACATTTCTAAGGGAAAAAAGTTCCAATCGCAAGAGTTGGGTTTAAACTTGTTGATTTTAGACAAAGAAAGTCCTGATTGGAAAGTCACACTAGAAAGAACACAATATCAGTTTAGGTTTGCAAGGACAATTATGCTCACGTTTTATTATTGACTCGAGAAGGAATGCCTGATATTAAACAATATCCTATCTATTTGCAAGAAATATATTAAAAGGCTGAAATACATGTAAAATATGAATCAACAATTTGATTGGCTATGTCGAAAATATTATAGAAAATATGTAATTTCACTCTTTTGGCCCAGTAGAGGGTTTTTTCATAATTCCTCAACTAGTAGAATGTTATGAGAAATTGCTTTAGGAAAACATGGTCAATATTCAAAATATTGCATACGTAAATAAAAGTCAACTATTAAATTTTTTGACAAAGGAGGTTAAGGATATACTTCATATTCAATTTTATTTTCCTAAGATGGATAAATACATAAATATATTTCCTAAAATGCTATTGATCTTGCAGGCCTTGCTATCTAAACACAGATTGCAGAAGTCCGTAATATTGAATAAGAAACTTGAACTCTTTAGAACAGAAAATAGATTTATGTACCTGGAAATCAGATTCTTTTTAAGTTGATGATTCTGTTATCCAGGGCCAAAGTAAATAGCCCTTGCTGGGAAAACCTTCGCAGATTGAAAAGTGTCGATGATATGTTTTTTGAATATTGTTCGAATGAAATATTTGCTACTTCTGGACAATGCTCTTTTAGCTGTGGGTTGCACAGTGTGCATTCTATCAGCCCATCATTTGTGTCCAAATTGCATTCCAGATTATGTTCATATATAATTTCCATTTCTTTTTTGCAAAATGCACAGACCACAGAGCTTTGAATCAGTGGTTGTTTACATTGAGCGCAAATGCATCGATACGGAGGTGCAAATGGATTCCTTGCTTTCAGTATTCCGTGTATCTGTCAAAGTCTCAGAACAAATGACGATAGAAAATGCATATAATATCAGCATGTTTTTAAATAGAATTATGCCAATATTCCTTTCTATTTGAATAGTAATTAAACTTAGATTCTAAGCACTATGACTACTTACAATGCGAATGCACAATGTAGCCATTGGCTAATTGTTGTTAGCGGTTGGGTAAAAGCAAAAAAACATTGCAAAAGCAATTCTTACAAATTGATGAATAAGAGTGTTGTGAACAAAGTTCTGGGGTTGAATGTAAAATTTGTTGTAAAGCAGTCCTAGAAAGAGAACAAATTGTATTTTCCTAGCATGCAACAAATATTGTATGTGCAAAGACGATTGTCATTTAATTGGGATGCAAGGTTGTATTCTCATACTTTTGTTTCTCAGATTGAAAGTACAAATAATCAATGCACTTTCTGCAAAAAGCAGAAAATCCAAATCTCGAATGCCATTGCAGATGCAGTTTTGACGAGTTAAACAAATGGAAAACCCGTTTTGTGGCACTGTAAGCATGGTGGATGTATCTTCCGATGACAGAAATCTAGTTATGTCACTGTTGTGTTATCTAGCATTAATAATTTTAGGTGTGGTAGGTAAAATGAATTGGTTGGATGCACCTTTGGTACTTAAAAGCCTTGTTTGCAAACAGAGCTTGACATTGATTACATCTTGAGATAAAGATGTTGTCACGAGTAGGAAAAAGTTAGATTCAAAAGGTGCCAAAGCATATTCAATGTTGTAAACTTGCAACTTCATATTCAAGTAGGGGAAAGTTACATTCAAAAGGTGCCAAAGCATTTTGATCAACATAGACTTTGCTAAAATTGCAATCAAGTAGATTTTATCCATATTGCTATAATACCATTTACATAAATCTGTACATACAAAATTGCTTGAAGCCTACAACATTGGGATAACACCTTAACAAAAGCCAATTACATATATCAGCATAAAAAAATTTAAATCAATGTTAATAGTCCATTATTGAATAAAACTTCAAAGATAAAACAACAGTGAACTACATCACAGCAAGAAGTGAACAGGATCCCTGAAAGTGTTATTTTTTTAGCTTCAGATAGATGCAGTTCACTATAGTTTAAAAGGTGCACTTTGATATTGAATGATGCATTTGTGCATAAGGGAGGTTTCAATAGCATCTAGATTTTTAGCAAAGAGATGCATGCTTGTCGGACTCTGTATCTGAGATGTTTAAATATTCTTGGTCATCACAAGCTCACAATGTCATTGAGCATATCTTAGACAAGATGCAGTCAAAAACCACAAAAAGGTCAAGGAGGAGATATCAAAGCATCCACCGATTGGGAGGATGTACTTGGAAAATGTTAACCACCATTTTTCATTGCAGAAATGAAGTGCTAACATTTAGTTAGAGTACATCACGTTGGTGGTAATACAAGTGCATCTAGACTTTCACAGTGATTGAAGCTTGTTTGACAATTGGGTTCATCAAGTTTTGAGAAACTATTATTTTTTGCAACTTGCTTTTTTGGGAGCTAGACTTCTGGGCTTGCATGTGAGGGATGTTTATATATTTTGGGTCATCACAAGCTCATGAGATGAGCATATTTCAGCCAACATATGATCAATGTCATGAGTGAATCATGACAATAGTTATTTTTAGCAATATGCTTATCAATAGTTGTATGTAGTTTTTGAGCACATGTTTGGGCTCCTTGTAAAAAAGTGAGCCTAATGAGACTGCTTTGATCCATACGACAGATGATGTTATTTTTAGAAGCGACTAATTTTGGATTTTTTTATATTTGACAACAGTCTCCCAGATATTATCTTTATTTTAAATATTTCTTACATTTTCCGTTTTTCAGAGCTAGACTGGTTTTTTCTACGTATTTATATTTAGTAGTTTCTATTTGTGGCAAGGTCAGGTTGTATAGCGATGGTTGCAACTGTGCAATGATGGAATGATTTCATAGTGTTCATAGATCAAGGATGGGTAAAATGCAGACTTGAGACGGCTAGACCGTTTTTTTTGCACATATCTATATTTAATAATTTCTATTTCTGGCAGGGGCAGGTTCTGGTGTCATGGAGCTTGTTGCAAGAACTTTTCACTCTGGAGCTGTTTGTGTGTGTGTGTATATATATATATATATATAACTTTGTCTGTTGACAATAGCGAAATTTAGCCTGCCGAAAACTTTTTCCCTAGTGGATTATGTTATCAAAAACTTAACATATTTATGGTTAAAATAATATTTAGTTAAGTAAGTTTAAAGTTAACATAGTTATGGCTAAAATAATATTTACTTAAATAATTCTATACAGATTTAACTACTGGAGACTAAAGCAGATATTGCTTTTTTTTATAGCATGGAAAGGTTGGTTGGGGTTTCAAAATTTGCATAACAAATGTCTGATAGAAGTGGAGAATGAAATCAAGATAAATTTGTGAGTAGCTATACAGTCAAAAGGAAGTCCTATAGCAGTTTGTTTGCAAAATCTATATCAGTCTTGATGATAATGTTCTAAAGAGATCACAACAATGAACAAGAGACAAGAAAACAGAAGAAGCTGTTAAGCAATGAAACTACTTTGCACCAAAGTAAATTTTGTTCTTGTTTTTCCTTGTTGATGAAATGGAAAAGAAGCAATTTTGCAACGAACCTGTGTCTTTGAGTCAATGATTGGAAGCAAATTTTGAATTGCATAATCATCATTAAGAGGGTCAATAAATGTAGCTGCGCAGGTCCGGAGCATGTGGCTTCCTTTGGTGTCATTTCGGACAATGTTTTTAAACAAATAGAATGGAGGATTATCAAATGCAAGTTGTTGTTGAATTTGCAAGAGCAGTTGTTGGAAGGCTTCATTGACTTGTAACTGCAATAGTAGAAGACACTAGTCAATGAGCATAGGTTGCAATTGAAAATCGTTAAAGCTATCTGTATTTGTTTTTTCCCTATTTTCTTGTTTATATAAAACAACAGAAATTTTATTTAGCTTTAAAAAATAGCAATTCCAAAAGAACATTAGACATGCAAATGGCATATTTACTGTTGCATGGTCGTTTTCCGTTCCACCGTCTTTGATATACAAGTCGAACTGCTTGTTGTTGTATTCACGTGCAACAACAATTGCTGCGACAGAGCCAACAGAGTAGGAGTCGTTCGATGACAACAGATCAGTAATTGCCATATCTGGAGCTAGCTTTCTCATTTTGCAAACTTGATCAATTGTCTCAATTATTATATGTGGGAATATGACTATTGAATACTTGGCATCGCCTCTGTCATACTGGCCTTTTTTCTTGAGCCCAAATCAAGTGATTCTTAGGCTTTTGCCGGTTGAGAAATAGCTACCAAAACGTTTGATCAAGTTGTCACTTATTACAGCAGTGATTGTCATCAGCCCATCTCTATCAACAAAGTCTGCATGCAATATTTGTGCCTTTACAGGAGAACCTTGGATTTTGTTTTGTGCAGGCCCATACACGGCCAAGATGTCTCCTTCGAAAACAATTTTTGGGGTTATTGTGCATACTTCTATAATAGTAGCTGCTTCTGCAGCTGTTTGTTTGAACCTGCTATTGTTATAGTTAGAGAAGAAGACCAAGAAAGAAATTATCAGCAATTAATAGCAGAAAATTTCAAACTTAGATCAAGATTGAGAAAATATTTGTTAGTGCAATAGTTATATTCTATTGTTTTTTGTGCTAGAAAATCATAAAAGAAGATGAAGATGTTTCATGTGTTAAAAATGATGTAAAAAGCAATTAGAACCAAAATAATTGCACACCTTTTTGGACTTTGAACAGGTGAAATTGTTTCCATTGTTGAGCTGTCTGATGTTGATATTGTTTTTGTTGTGTTAAGCATAAGCAAAGAACTATTTTCCATTGTTTTGAAATTTTGGATTTTAGTTTCAAAAGCTGTACATGCAAGAAGTATCAAGCAAGTCAAATGTACCTAACATTGTTAATTAATGTAAAGATTAGAAGAGATTTAGAACAAATGGAAAATATGGAAACAAACAGATAGTATTAAAACAAAGAAGCATAGGAAAAAAAAAAAAGCAAATTTCTATAATTCTTTTACTAGATTTTTTACATATGCATAGCATGAAGTCTATGTAGTGCCAGGAATTTCAACAAAACAACTGCTGAAAAACTATGTTGTCTATAGCCAAATATTGAACAAATTTTCATTTACAATTATCTTGAACATAAGAATTTGTTATTAAAACATTCTATGTAGCCTATATATCGTCTGAATTATTATAAAATGGAAATAACATGTGAATACTTTTGTAAAGAGTGTCTACATATGTTATGCAATAACTGCTAGTTTTTTAAAATATGAATTGTGGACAAATTAAAGTGTAAACAACTTTCAACAATAAAAAATAACCAAAATTTGACATCACAAATTAGATTATAAAAATATGAGAAAGTTCAATAGAATTTAAACTCATAGCTATGACATCAATGTTGCAAATGCCCAAAGCTGATCTAAATTTAGCTCACTACAAATATGAAAAAACCAAATTGATATAGTTTAAAGTACATGCAAGTTGCAAGAGAAAGAATAGTACCTGCTTTTGATTTTGTGCAAATATGATACGATGGATCTGTCCATAGATAAGAGGACAATAAAATTAGATAATGCAAAATTGAATAGACTATGCATTGTTATCACAGATTGATAGGAAAGTTGAGTAGTGATCAGTCCAATAAGCATTTGAAATATTGAAAACAATAGTTATGTGTTTCAAATTTGTCCAAAAGTGGTCAAGCATTGAACCAGTGTTCATTGTTTCCTTTGTTGTTTTCAGTGTCAAGCCTTTCATTTCTATAAACAATTGCAATTTTCTTTTTGACGTTGTTTCTTGCAACATGTCAATGTTCAGGTCACCAGCTACTAGGATTTGAGTGGTTTGTGTGCAAGTTGACAAAATGCAACTCAATATATGAAAGAGATCATCAAGCAGACCACATGGTCTATTGTAAATGTTCACTACTTTCAACACATTGTAGCCAAATTCAAGATCTACATAAATTGCTTCGGTCGAGTTTTTTGTATAGTTTTTAGAATCAGTGATGGCAATGTGTTTTTTAATCAATGTAAGGATTCCATGCATTGAAAATGCTGAGAAGAAATTGTATTTTTCTATCATTATCATTTCTTTGGTAAGTGTGTGCATGTGAGTTTCTTGCAAACATAAAATGTTTGCCTGCATAAGTTCATGATCATTTACAACATCGTCGTAGTGCAAAAGCAAGCTGCGTGTGTTCAATGATGCAATGAGTAATTGCTTTGCATTTGGCATTGAACACAGACCGTATTCAAATTGCAAAGTTGCATTTGTTTTTAATCTATCTATTTCAGTGGCGACTTTTGGACAAGTTTTAAAATTTCTTTGTTCTAACTTATTTAAAAGATAAAGACAATCAATATCTCTAACACGTGAGAGCGCAGTGTAAACAAGGCCATGTCTCTTAATTCCTTTTGGGTCAAATGCCAATTTGTTCATTGTCAATCCTTATGCTCTATGGATTGTCCTTGCACATGCTAACTGAATTGGGAATTGTGTTCGCATAATATTCATTTTATTTTCAAGTGTTGTTTGTATCACAATTCTTTTGGTTGGTGTCCAATTGGACTTTACAACAGGTGTATAAAGATGTTGCATAGTTGCACGTTGCTTGGCTCCAACTTTTGGATTTGTAAACTCAATCCAAACAATATCATGGTTTGTTTGTGTATAGTGTTTAAACACACCTTCTGCACCATTAACCAACCCATCTTCAGTTGAGTAGTTGCCTCCAACTAGTTCAATAAGCATATCCTTTTTCACTACTATCATAAACGGAAGTCGCAATGTGTTTTGTCTATGGTCATTTTTTTCAATTGAATCAATTTTTCTATCATGTGCTACAAGCGTGAATGTTTCTGTTTGCATAGCTGACAACATTTTTGAGTTATGTTCTTGAACATCCTTATTACTATGGAAAAGATAAGGTAACGTTGCATCTATTGGTGGTTGTCTGTAGCAATGTTGGTTTAAGTAATCTATGTCATCCGGTGTTTGTGAGCATGTTCTAATTCTATTTAAGATTGATATGAATGTTTGATTTCTTTGACGTACAACTATTGTAAGTTCATAGCATTTTATTGCATCGAACCAAAATGTGTAAGGAAATGTTTGCTGTTGGAATCTTGGTTGTTCAAAAATCCAACAATCATGAACGGGTTGTGCTTGACACAAATCACCACAGAATATGACATCAAGGTTTCCAAATGCTTTTGTTGGTGTGTGCATGATTTCACGTAGTCATTTGTCAATGTTGTATAGCATTCGAGACCCTATTAAAGAGACTTCATCAATCAACAATACTCGAAGTTGTTCATAATCTTTTGTCAAAAGATCTAGGGTGTTTGAATTTAGCGGAAGCATATTTGAACTTAATGGCAGTCTAAAAGCAGAGTGGACTGTAACGCCACCTGCATTATATGCTGCTTTTCCAGTAAATGCAACTATAAGTCCTTTTTTCTTTAAAGGATCACTACCAATTTCTTTGTCATAGTGATGTAGAAGACCATCATAGATTGCTTTTGCGGTGTAAGTTTTACCTGTTCCTGCTCCTCCTGTCAAGAACAAGTGAATTGGAGTGAGGGCATTGTTCTTTTTCCTTGCAATAACTTCTTTCACGATTGATTGTTGTTGAGTATTTAGATTTCTTCGAATTGCATGGTATTCGTGCATGTCCAACAGAAATGGCTTTTCTGTCAAGTTGCACACAATCCCAGGTTTTGATGCTTTGGACATAGTCTTGCGGATTAGATCATGCTGAATGTCATATTGTTCTAATCTAGACACAGTTGCTGTTTTGTCTGTTGTTAGAGGAGGCATAGCTATGTCTTGCAATTCAATTGTTTCAGCAGCATTATCAAGGTCACCCCATTTTGTCGTTGTTGATGCCATGAACTTTTGTTCTACAATGTCTATTTGTTCTTTGAATTTGACATATGCATCAAACCATGTTTTGAAATTGGTCTTTAGTAGGTTGCAATTGTCTCTATGTGGCATAAAGAGGATCATCTTTTCTCTAAAAATATTCTCAGGGTCTTTTTGTTTGTTGTAGTGAATAGATCGTATGATACATGGTCTATTTCTTTTTCTTGTAATTGAGTGCATGCAAGAATAGGAAGATGCATATTCTGCCAAAGAGATGTTTTCAAGCTCAATAGGACGTGCAATGTATTTGTCCAAAATTGATGGGCAAATAATGTCATCAGAGTCATCTGGTTCTTTTTCCAAAAGCGATGGTTTTTTCAAGACAACTATTTTTTTGTCGTCTGGACCAGTGTTGATGAAAGTAGTCTTCTTGGAGGATGAATGCAGAGGTAACGAGAGTATGATATGTATTTCTTGTCTAGTAGACATTTGTTGCATGTTCAAAAGCGCATTTCCAAGTTTACGTATCGTTTCAATCTTTCCATCATTCTCAATAAGACATTGTTCTTTGATCTTTTTGAAAGCATTTGTCATGGATCTATCAAATTTGGTGATGTAAGAGCTTACATATGTTGCTGTAGCGTAAGCATCTAAGATATATTGTGCATCTGTATTTGCTTGCCACAACTCTGGTATTGCTTTTGCAAATGAGTTGATCCAAATGTCAACGAGATCTCTTTTTAGTATTAAGGTAGGACGAGGAAGCAAAGACCGCAGTAGCAAAATGTATTCATCTTTGGTTAGTTCTAGCTCTAGAAGCAATTGTGCAAACGACACGTTTCTAGAATATTCTTTATGTTCAATAAGAGAGAACACTTTTTTTGCTCTTTGAATGAGATCATCTGAAGCATTTTCTAGTGGCTCTAGAATCATGGTACTATCCATAGGAGGCAATGGGAAATTGAATCTGCATGTGGAATGCCGATGTTTTCTACATGTTTTTGTGCGACGATGCGTTTGAATTTGAATAAGATTTTGATCAAGTAAAGACGAGTTTGTGGATATATAGCGATCAACAAAAGCAGCAATCTCCTCATTTGAATTTTTTCCATAAACAGGTGCATTTTGAATCCAAATTAGTCCATGTTCATGCTCATTTCCTCTTTGTTGAAATTCGGTCGTAAAGAAAAAATCTTGTATTTTTCCTAATATTGTGTTGTTTTTTTAACATAAGAGACTTTAGTGCTGCTATTTTGTGTCTATAGTAGCGAGTACAAATTACTGGGTGTCTTCTTATTAACGTGTCAATATTTTCTTCCAATGCATTGTCTTCTAACTTTCCCAAATGTTTTTCCTCGATTTGTTTCAATGCATTGCATAAAGGTGCCCAAAGGTGTTCAGCACTCATAAAGGTTAAAAAGAACGTAGGAGGACCAAGCTGTCAAATCATTGCAAATAGATCTTTTTTCATATTTTCAAAGTAATCAGGTGATGTTGTGATTGCTTTCAATGTACGATACCCGATCGAAGATTGGAGTATTTTTACAAGATTGTCTTTTGACTTGACATCTTTTGCCAATAATTTTTTGTCCTTTAACTCTCCCATGCGAATTGATATCCAAGCATTGTTTTGTACTTGTTTTATTATGATTTTAATTGCTTTGAAGAAAATGTTTGTGCCATGTGTTTCAAAGTCTGTACTTTCATGTTGTAGCTCCCACTGCGATATTTGTTGATAAGAGAAGTGATTGAAAATTTCATTGGGTCGATTGAATCCGTAGAAAAGTGTAGGAAAGTTTAGCTCTTCAGAGTATTTGTCTTGGAAAATGCTCAATGGTCGGAAGCTCTCTGAAGGTGCAATTTCTATGATTTTGTTGTCTAGATCATCTATTAGATGTGTTTCTCCATATCCATGTATCAATGTTTCTGATATTGGTTCTATGTTTATTTCATTTTCATCATCAACTACTTGTTCTGTTGTTTCTTGAGTATTTGATTCTTGTTTGGCTGTTTCATCAAATATTTTTTCCCAACTAGTATTGATTACAATGCCTTCAATTTTGTAAAGTTCGGTTTTGCATAAATCACTCAGCGTAGTCATAATGATCTGTGGCCGAATATTTCCAGATAGATATGCATTTTTGTATTCCAATTTTCGCTTTAGCATAACTGCAACTGTCAAATTGTCATCTAGACTTCTAGGCAATGCTATTGAACTTTATCCAAATTTGCAGGCACATTGATAATTGAGCCAGTCAGCCCAATTTGTGCTCTTTTATAACCAAGTTGTCTTATTTGTGAAAAGGCTATTCTTGGTGACACCAATCGTTCTTCCAAAGGAGTCAGTATAGCTACAGATGGCAATATGTTATTGCGCCGGATTCGTGTAGGCGATGTAAACATGGGCAATTTCCCATTAGCGATTGCTTTCTTGCAAGGCCTACAAATTTGAACAAGTAGCATGGGGTATGTAACATCTTCTGTACTTGTAAGAGTTTGAAAGGCTAATTTAACTGTGTTGTTTACACTAGAAATGTCTTTTTTAAAATGCAGTTGTTTACACACGGAACATGCATGAATAGGTGTGTCTTGAATAACTTTTAAGTATGTAACAACTGTTTTTTTTGCTTTTGCACATTCCTTTTGCTTTTGAAGAATGTCCATTCCTTGTTTACGCATATTGTGTTTCAACAAGTGCAAGTTTTTTTGCATATTGCCATCAATGCATGTTTGCATCTTGATTTTGGTTTTTGAAAATTGATCAGCAATGCAAGACTTTTTTTTCCCTATGTTTATCTTTTGTTTTTGTTCCTTTGCTTTAATTGCATCTATGTATATTGGTTTGTTGAATGGTCCGTTGTCAATGTTCTTTTCTATAGTGTTTTCTTTCGCTATTGTCTGTTTGTTCTTTTCAAAATTATCCGTTCCAATTGCAATAGAAGTATTTTTGTTGCAATTGAGCGAAAAGAGCATTTTATTTCCACAATGTTCTTGCAACAAGGGTTGGAAATGCGAGTGCATTTTATCTATTACATGTTGCATCAGGAATAGAACTTTTAACGATTTATTTGTTGCATGGAATGTCGCAATATTTTCTTGCAAATTATTGCTCCATAAATGTATGTTAGTGTCTAGTAGCTCACATAACCATTGAAGAGCAAATTGATTTCCTTCTATGTGGCCAATGATATATGGCTCTGCCAAATGCACGATATAGGTTTCCCATCCACTAACAAGAGGTGTAGTTGCTAATGTGTTTTTATCAAGATATATGTCCAAGCATTGTATTGCTCTAATATCGTTTGAAGCAATAGAGTTATAAAAGCTTTGCGCAATTTCTTTTCTAACACTTTGTCCATTAGCGAAGAGTGTCAATTTGGAGATTGATTCGAACAAGGAGTCATGACAATTGCCTTGAAGCTGAAATGACATTTCAACTGGCCTGTATAAACATTGATTTACATTTGCACCTTGACAAAGCATATCAGTGACTTGTCTTTCGGCTTGCATTGTTTTATATGACAATAATGGTTCAAAGTGGCCAGAAGCTGGTGTGTGGTCATGGAACAATATATTGTAGCAATATTCAGATCTTCCAGAATTGAAATGAAGGTATTTTGTTCCTTTTGTTAATGACCAAACAGCGACTGGCCCCATTCAACCATTTTGAAAACCACTTGATGCAAAATATATCACCCCATAGTCCATATACATTTTGATTATCTGGCTGCGAAGCAGACTGCGACATGCGATTGAGATATTCGTTGGCATTTTCTATGTTATGCAATTCGACCAAATAGTCAACTGTCAATTCTGTGCGCATTGACAACAATGCAGAGGGATCTTTTTGATCTAGACAAACACGAAAATGATTGACAATCTCTTTCCTTATCTCTATTGATGTATATCAAAAATGCAATAATACTGCAAGTGCATCAAACAAGCAATTTCCTGGCTCATAGTGGAAATTGTCTAGTCGAAACAAATTGCTTGTAGCCAAAGCCTCATCAATTTCTTTCCAATTAGAATATTTGATGCCAAGACCATTTGCCCTTAAAACATTGTCGCCTTTACTTTTGTCTTTTCCCATATTGTCTACAAACACATTTGCGACGGCATATGTTTTTCCTGCTTTTTGTTCTTGTTTTTTCTATGTCCCTAGTTGTTTATATGGGAAAACCTGCATGCAAGTGAAAAGAAACAAACCCTAAGGAAAACAAAATAAGCAAAGGCCATGGTTTTTTTTTCCAAACCATGATGTTGTAAACATTGTAGATTGTTGTTGTCATTGCAAATAAGCAAAGCAAAGGGAACAACATATTCACAACAAAAAAAATTTCAAATGAAATGTATTTTGTCTTGCTACTAGAATAGAAAAAACCAGCATGTTAATTGCTAAGCTAAAATTATTAAATATGCAAAATTTGGTATCAATACAAAAAAATGGCAATTAGCAAACAAGAAAATTCTGTGTGTGTTTTTTGTCTTTCTTTTTTTGTTGAAGCTATGTTTGAGTTTGTTATCTTATAACCACTAAAATGTTTTTTTGTAGGAAACTATGTAGACACGATTTTGGTCAAAGAGAAAGCTTTCGCCACTTAAAAGGTTAAAAGGTCAGAGTCACTTTATCAAGAAATATGGATATAATGTTTCTCATGACACATCAGTAGACACTTGATTTCTTATTCTACTCAAGGGGAATCATTAGATTCAATGCAATATTAGATTTATTGGTGACCTATAACAAAGGGAATCAAACTCAAGGCATTACATTGCTTATTTAATGTCGATGAATCATTGTACATAACCTTTTACATATATCTAAAGCAGATATGATGATAAACATAAGCCCAATCCCATGTATTTAAGGAAAAAGGCAAACAATGCAAAAGCGAAATTCAACAACCTCATAGGCAAGGGATTTTCTCAGCAAACATATGTTGAATTGACGACAGTATAACCAAGATTAGAGTATTCAACATTATCTCTTTCTAAATTTTGTATTAAAATTTATTTATAGTTGTCAAAGATGTTATCAAAGCATATTTAAGTATATGGCATTGCAAGAAAACTAACCATCAAATAGCTTGAAGATCAAAATACAGAGCTTCAAAGCTATGTCTATATAAACCGTTTCGATTAAGTAATATAACCTATCCCAAAACAGTAAAAAATATTGAACAAAACAACTATTAAATTGCAACAGAAGAAAATACAAGGGCAAAACCAACAATGCAAACCATCAAACATCGGACATTAAAAAAAATTGCTCACAAGCATAAAAACCGCAGCCGAATAGCACTCACAAATTGTAGACAACAAAATCATGGTCTCCACAAACTAGTAGAAATTGATACCACTCATATACATATTATAAGCGAGTTCGAAGGCAAAATTTGCCAGCAATAAACTTCTATAATGAAGTGATTTTTTTTATTATCAAAACATATATTTTTTATCTTATTTTTATTCATCTATCAAATCTAAATAATCTTTGTTTCTATCCATCTAAAATTTTATTGTGCCTATACATCTAAAATTTTATATTAAAATGTGAATTTTTAAACCTAGACCACAATACTTAATGCCAATAAGTACACCCGTTTTATGTATAATGTGAAAAAACTATAGTCATCTAAAAGGAAGACACATTGGACTTGATACTTTTGTTGTATTCAAATTTTTGCACAATAGAATATCATTTTGTTGACTTTTTAACTAAGGATATTTGCCGTATTCAAATCTCTTGTTCAAAGAATGTAATTTCTATTTTTTAACTAAGGATCTTTGTCATATTTAAATCTCTTGTTCAAAGAATCTAATTTTGTTGATTTTAAACTGGTTGAAGTTTAGTTAAAAGAAAATAGAGCAAGTGATTAATTTATAGTTTCTGTTTTGATTTGTAAAAACTTTTTGCGATGGCTCAAGCTTGTTGCAATGCGGAGGGAAAAACGGAACTTTATCAATTTAATAGAGCTTAAAAGTAATGACACTGTCTGTAATTTTAAACGCCGGTTTTAACAAAGACACAAATGCTAAAGTTTGTAGCATTGAAGCCACAAAAAATGTAGGCATTCATTCTAGCAACATAGAAAATGTCTAGGCATTGATCCTATGCCAGTGTATCACGTATATATCCAGCATCGCGTATGTATAGATCTTAGATAAAATATTTCTTTTACTCTACTGTGCACAATTACAATTAACATTGACTACTCACGATCTATGGGCTTAGCTGGTCAGAAATACTAGGTTTCACACGACACACACCTTTTTTATTTTAAAGCTTTCGGTCTTTAAAGACTTGTTCGACGTAGGAGGACAAGGAGCGATCAAGCCTTTTTTTATCTCTAGAGCTGAATCGGCAATAATCATATTTTGGCGCTTCGGTGAGTAAGATTCAGCTGGACATCCTAGCACCAACCTGCCTAGATCACTTTATTTTATAATATAACCCTCTTGTTTGAGAGTAATATCACAAATCATATCTCTATTGGAGTTTGAGTCAATCTAGAAATCATCTCTCATTGGAGAGGAAGAGTCAAAATTAAAGCGCTTATTGGAGTAGTCTGTACAGTAAGCCCTAACACCACTAGCTTGAGTCTTCTTGCTCCAAGCAGTTAGTTTTAGCTTCAACATAGAAAATGTCTAGGCATTGATCCTATGATCATTTGTCACCAATCATTTCAAAGTCCAGGGATTAACATAAAACTTTTCATAGAGAGAATGAGCACAACCCTGTTGTATTTAAATAAAATTAGTGAATCGATGTTCGTACCAGATTAAAGTATATTTTTTTGCTAAATATATTTTTAAGAATTGAATCGAATCCACCGATGTAGAAAAAGGAGCATACATATTTCAACAAGCTAAACAGTTATGAATATATCTATTCAATATAATCAGATTCAACTAATGTAAACACATGTCGTGTATCCATGTCATAGTACCAATCAAGTAGCAATGCTTCCATGCATATGCTACATTTGGCTGCTGCAGCCACCTCTGTTATTTAGCACCTAAAATCTTGAGCGCATTTCACTAATGCATTTACACTACCTACAAGGGAAAAATTATAAACAACTAGCCTCGTCTTGCATGCAGACGCTAATTTCCCAGCTTATAAAGCAGCTGTAAGCAGATAGTATGAGCGGTATATCTTGTTGACACTTGTTTCTTTTTAATCGTTCTGACAGAACATAATTTTGCTACGGGCGTTCCTTCGTGTAGCTCACGTCCCTACTTCAACATTTTGTGTTTATACAGATAGTTGTACGACCGCAGACACTAAATATAATCAGATTCAACTCGTATAAACACGTGTCGGCCGTGTATCGATGCCATAGTATTAATCAAGTAACAATGATTCCATGCATACGCTACATTTGGCTGTTGTAGCCACCTTTGTTATTTAGCGTCTAAAATCTTGAGCGCACTCTACCAATGCATTTACACTACCCACAAGGGAGAAATTATAAACAATTAGCCTTGTCTTGCATGCAGACGCTAATTTTCCAGCTTATATAGCACCTGTAAGCAGATAGTATGGGCGGTGTATCTTGTTGACACCTGTTTCTTTGTAATCGTTGCGACACAACATAATCTTGGTACTGGCGTTCCTTCATCTAGCTCACGTCCCTATTTCAACATATTGTGTTTATACAGAAAGCTCGAGGACCACAGAGACTGGAAATTTTTTTTATATTGAGAGCTCGAGCGAAGCACTACACTCCACTGCGGTGACTGTAGAAATTTGTGCAGGATTGTGGCTTCGATAGGAGACGAGAGTTTCCTCCAGGTACATGGATTCTTACCTCTGCACAGGTAAATGTTTACAACTACATCCTCCTAAAACTAGAATTTAGTTTTACTTAAGCTTCGTTATTCTTCTCTGTTCAATCATATTTTTCTTTACAGGGCTTGCAATAACATCTTCGTATTACACTCAATATTATTCGAGCTAGAGTAACTGTGCTTGCTATCAGGAAATTCTGGTTTATCACTTAGAGACTTTCTTATAGCCTGAAGTTAAAATGTATAAGATGTTCCGTTAATGTTTTATAGACTATTTCTCAGGGTTTTGAGTCTGGTAGCCCTTCGAAATTTTATTCCGTTGAAAATAAAAAGAATAAAGTATCAAATTTTATCAAGATATCGAGTCTGCCAGCCGTTGGCATCCTTATGAAAATTCTACCAGGGGTTTCTCTGTTTATCCGTGAAGACACTCTATGTTGAAAATCCCCCTGTTTACCCTTATTTGCCTATCAAAACACAGGTGCAATGCTGAGTACCGTCACCACTTGGGTGTTTTCAGATGGCTTGGCAACCACAATTGGTCTTTTTAAAGCCGAGATTGCCATGTACAGTTGAGAATCACTATATATATATATATATATATATATATATATATATATATAAATGCAGCTCTTAATGGTGCATAGCAAAAAAATACATATATGAAAGCACCCATTAACGCTACATCCTAAAATATATATCTATAAATATATCCAGGTGAACCGATTAATATTACTAATTTTGGATTTCGATTAATTTCTTTACTAGATGGAATCATTCGGCACCTCCCTTCATGATTTGAGCTCCATCCCATCTCCATTGCAAGCAATTTGGTATTTTTTTTATCTCATATAAGTTATGGTTAATAGTTTTGAGACCTGATCTCGCATTATTTGATCTCTTATTGTGTAGTTAAGTTGTCAACCCTACAGATGAAAGTTTTTAGTTTTGAGAAGGTGTCCATTTAACTATTTAAGATTTTAACCCTCTAGTACACTATGGGCAATCTGCAATACGAATTGCTCCCGTAATAGTTGAAACACGACTATATATTTAAGACTTCCGTTAATACCATACCCCACCTACTGTGTAAAAAATGACTATAGTCAAGATGAGACTTCCATGTTTCAATAGGTTAAACCACGAAAATTTTTATCAATCAATAGGTAACTAAGTAAAGAACAGTTTAAGTGTATGATTCATTGTAACCAAACCTACCAGAAACAAGAATTGAAGTCTCAATTCGATGTTGGTATGAAGCTACGCCTTTGTAATCATCCAAGTCCCAAAGCTATGACATGGGCTTCTTCAACCCGCGTCTAGCTGGTGTTAGAAGCTCTATTTGCTAAGACTGTGACTCGATTGTATCAGAAAAATTCATAGACCCCCAACCCAAGACCCACCAGAACAAAATCCTAGAATAAACCCTTTCACGCCCTTTGTCTTCCACAGAACTATCGCTTAGAATTTCTACCATCCACCTGTTAACGGCTCGCATATAGTACAACAGGGTAGAGCCCCTTCGCACAGCCCAAGGTCATGGGAGTACAAAGGTTTGACGCTGTCATCATAACACTATTTATTAACATTTATTAAAAACTCCAGCAGCAGGGTGGTGACTCACATCCTCTGTCACATTTTACGAGTTTAAATTTTTTATTGTTATCAAGACCTTGGCTATTACCAGATGCAATGTGCACGATAAAATCAAACTATTAAAGCCCAAGACGACTTACGCCACCTGTTTAACAATAATAATAAACAATAAACAACAATTAAAGCGCTCATTAATAAGGCTCTAACCTGTACCAATAACTCTGTCTATTATTAATGCAAGGCATCGATATATGAAATCGACAACAATTCAATTATTACTGGTGGCCATACCATCCATAAATTGTGAATAATCCATGTAATGCATTGAGCCATGTAACCTTTTATGGTAACCAATATGTTTATAATTATAAATGTTTGAATATAGATAAATCAAATCATATGTAGTACATTCAATGGTTTGTATTACCCAATACTTTACAAATTGACATTGAAAATTATCGGCAGGCCCGATTCATGTCTAATCCTTTGATTATGTAATGCGTTGATTATATACATGTGTGTGTTAAGTATTAGTATCAATATGGTACAGTTATACGGTAAAAATAATAATAAGATGCCAAGTTACTATGTATGCAATCGAAATTGCTTTAACAAAGTTCCAAACTCATGGTGTGAGTGCTAGGATAAGCTCGCTGACTCGCCACCCATATGCTCAATGCATTGGGCTATAATGTGGTTACACAAGCAATAAATGTATTCGCTATCAACAATAAATGTATTCGCTATCAAACAATAAAACAAAACGATTTTCTCCATTACGAAGTCTACAACTCCTTGCACGGAAGCCAGAAACCACCATGGCACCAGCCCGCCACCCGCTCTTGGGGTGGGAAAAACTAGACTGCCATCATTGATTTACAACCAACCATATTTAAAAAAAATGCCATTTTAAAAAACTGGATTTAATATAGCATATTCAAACTATATCCAAACTATATCTCTAGGGTAAATTTCTACGTTCAATAGCCTAGAATAATTGGCAAATAATCAGGTTCATAGCCTACAGAACTATTGTCAATTGGACAAGTTGGACCGCAACTACCAACTGCTGTGGCATCCTCACAACTTAATGGTCTTTTTCACTCTTGAGTTCATTTCTAACGAACGTAGAAAACATACAGTAAAGAGTTTGTTTCTTACCGGAGGAGCAGCACCTGCTTGTACGCAGTTTCAACACCTTGATCCAGCCTGCAATCACGTACAAGACATAAGTTAAACCACTAATTTTTATGAATCAATAGATAACTGAGTAAACAATAGTTTAAGTGTATGATTCACTGTAAGCAAACCTACCAGAAACAAGAATCGAAGTCTCAATTCGATGTCGGTACGAAGCCCCGCCTTTGTAACCTCGATGCAACCTGCCATCGCGTACAAGACATAAGTTAAACCAGGGAAATTTTTATGAATCAATAGGTAAGCAAGTAAAGAATAGTTTAAGTCCAATATTCGTAGAGGTGAAGCAGACATCATGCTTGCAGGTGCCACGGACGTTGGGATTGTGCCCATAGGTATGGGTGGATTTATTGCCCTCAGCACCCTTTCTCACAAAAATGATGACCCACAGACACCTCTCCCAACCATCCGCTCGGCATTTATATTCTTTAAGAATCACCTTTCTATTATTACGTATATAATAAGACACCACTTATTATGAGCTTTCATTTTCCAACTACTCTACACGACGACTTATTTGCACGACCCAGCAAAATAGCTTATTTGCCATATTTAAGGTTGCACCTTCCATGCGATCCAACGCGCTGTAAGTTTGGGGCGTTACGTAATTGGGGTAGGTTAAGTGAGCCGGTCTATAAAGCCTGGCTTGCTAAATTTAAGGTTGTGATCTAGCAGGACTTTCCTTAGGGCTTGTGCTTTAAACAATGATATTAGCAGGAAGAGGGCTTAATCTATTTTTTATTGCAAAAATAAAGAAGCGCTACTGAACAACCTACGTTGGAGGGCATATTATTTATATGTAATATCATCCGTCACAATCTATGCTTCCCACCTTTCGACGGAATCCTTTAAACTGATAAAATGACTTATACCTACAAGCAGGGGATAGAATGCAATAAATGCAATGGATTGGAATGCAATGAGAGTAAATATATGACCATCTGAGGGAAGGAACTAAGAATGGAGAGCATCTACTATCGCTGATAGATAGAACATCTACCAACGAACGAATGGGAGTGATCAACATCTACTACCAGGGAAGGATGATACGATTGAGACTACCACACCACTTATTATGAGCTTTCGTTTTCTAGCTACTCTACATGATGACTTATTTGCACGACCCAAACGAGCAAGCAGAAATAATCAAGTTCAAATCCTACAGAACTATTGTCAATTGCACAAGTTGGACTACAGCTACCAACTGGTGTGGGATCCTCAGAACTTGAGGGTCTTTTTCACTCTTGAGTTCATTTCTAACAAACGTAGAAAACCTACAGCAAACAGTTTGTTTCTTACCCGAGGAGCAGCACGTGCTTCTACGCAGTTTGAACACCTCGATGCAACCTGCCATCACGTACAAGACATAGGTTAAACGACGGAAATTTTTATGAATCAATAGGTAAGCGAGTAAAGAACAGTTTAAGTGTATGATTCACTGTAACCAAACCTACCAGAAACAAGAATTGAAGTCTCAATTCGATGTCGGCATGAAGCCGCGCCTTTGTAGCCTCGATGCAACCTGCCATTGCGTACAAGACATAAGTTAAACCAGCGAAATTTTTATGAATCAATAGGTAAGCAAGCAAAAATCAGTTCAAGCCTATGATTCACTGTAACCAAACCTACCAGAAACGAGAATTGAAGTCTCAATTTCACGTCGATATGAAGCTGCGCCTTTGTAACCTCGATGCAACCTGCCATCACGTACAACACATAAGTTAAATCAGGGAAATTTTTATGAATCAATAGATAAGTAACTTAAAAACAGTCTAAGTGTATGATTTACTGTGACCAAACCTACCAGAAACAAGAATCAAAGTCTCAGTTCGATGTCGGTATGAAGCTGCGCCTCTGCAATCAGCCAAACCCCAAAGCTATGACATGTGCTTCTTCAACACGCATCTAGCTCATGTCAGAAGCTCTATCTGCCAACACTATAACTCGACTGCATCACAAAAAATTCATAGACCTCCAAGCCGAGACCTTTCACGCCCTTTGTCTCTTCCAGGACTATCGGCTAGAATTTCTACGATTCATCTGTTAACACCTCCCAGATAATGCAACAGGATAAAGCCTCTTCGCAGAGCCAAAGGTCATGGCAGTACAAATATTTGACGCTATCATCATAACACTATTTATTAACATTTATTAAAAACTCCAGCGGCAGGGTGGTGACTCACATCCTCGGTCACATTTCACGAGTTGTATTGTTATCAAGACCTTGGGTATTACTACCAAATGCAATGTGCACGATAAAATCAAATATCAAAGCCCAAGACGGCTTACGTCACCTGTTTAACAATAATAATAAACAATAAACAAGAATTAAAGCGCTCATTAATAATAAGGCTCTAGCCTGTACCGATAACTCTGTCTATTATTAATGCAAGGCATCGATATATGGAATCGACTTACTGGTGGCCATACCATGCATAGATTGTGAATAATCTATGTAATGCGTTGAGCCATGTAACCACTCGCCACCCATACGCTCAATGCATTGGGTTATAATATGGTTACACAAGCAATAAATGTATTCGCTATCAACAATAAATGTATTCGCTATTCTCCAATACGAAGTCTCCAACTCCTTGCACGGAAGCCAAAAACCACCATGACGCCAGCCCGCCGCCCCCTCTTGGGGTGGGAAAAACTAGGCTGGCGTCATTGTTCTACAACCAATCATATTTTAAAAAAATGCCATTTTAAAAAACTGGATTTAATATAGCATATTCAAACTATATCCAAACTATAGCTCTAGGGTAAATTTCTAGGTTCAATAGACTACAAATAATAGGCACCCGACGATTCATTTCGGGGATATAATAATGTTCTTTCCACGTTGATAGGAAGATGTTGAGAAAAAACAAAGCGATGTTGTCATCTCAGCAGCCACGTCTATTACGATGGCAGAATAAATCTCAAGAGAGTAAGTTAAACTCTACAGAGTTTGTACCAAGAATTTGGTGATTTTTTCGGCCAAAATTTGGCTGAAATTGTTTAAATGACACTTTTGGGTTGCTAGAACTGCATAATCAAAGTGCCCCAGGAGTAATTGAGGTTGTTGAATCCATTCCTACAACCAAAATTGCAATTCAAGCAACCCAAATCACAGTTTCAACAATTTCCTCTTCACAAAATTCCAGTGAAAAACACCAATAAAAATACAAACGGTCTAAAGTTTAGCCCATTCCAATTTCAAATGGATCTTGACGTCAGCGCCACACTTCCCCTTTAGATGACGTACTAGACATTTTCCATGGTCACGTGAACCGTGACGGAGGATTCAGCTGTCAATGTCTTCATCGTTACGCTTTAACGCAACGACGTCAGAATGCTGAAACACGAGATCCTCTCTCATCATTGTTAGAGTCATTTTTCATTGTGAGTTTTAATCAAAATTTCAATCAATTTACTTTATCAAATTATTACTGATAAAAATAATTTAGTTCAGTTTGTACACTCGTTAACTTAATCTAATCCATTATGGAGCGATATATTCTGCGTTCTAGTAAATAATGACGTCAGAATGCTGCCTATTTGGCTATAAATATTCAGCCTGAATGCACCCTACTCAGCGCTCACATTTCCGAATTCCGAGTTTTCTGAAAGTATTCTACATTTCAGCTCGGAGATTTTCCAGTGTTGCGAAATAACTGCTCATGGATCAACCTCGGGCTATATAGTTGTGTATCCAATGGAGATGCCAAAGAACCTGGACAATGTGCTCTGCATGAAGGGAGGAAATGGAGATTCAAGTTATGCCTACCACTCTCCGTCTGTCCAGGTAAGTAATCTATCAACAAGCTGACTTCGCCATGGTTAAATTATCTTAGTTCCCATATCTTATAAGTTCGAGTTATTAATGGAGTTATTACACTGATGATTGTGCAGTTAAAGATGGTTCTGGCTCTTAAACCGCTTCTGGAGCATGGAATTTACCAGAACGTCGGTTCTACCAAGGGGGCAGTAGATGCAGGCGTGTTTCGTATCGCAGACTTGGGGTGTGCAACGGGGATTAATACTCTTCGCACAGCCGACACTATTGTCTCAGCTGTCAAATCAGCTTTCCTTCGCCATTCCATGGACGTACCGGAATTCCAGGTTCACTTCGCAGATCTTCCGTCGAATGATTTCAATACATTGTTTCGTATGTTGCCTCCATTCCGAGGTGCAGATGGATTAATAGCAGTAGCAGCAGCGCACGATGAAGATAAGCTTCCCGCGACTAGATCTTACTTCGGATCAGCGGTCTCGGGATCGCATTACAGACGACTTTTCCCGCGGCATACCCTCCATTTCTGCCATTCCTCCACCAGCCTCCACTGGCTTTCGCAAGTAAATGAGATATTAGACATAAACCCTACTATGTATGTCCATTTTATTCCCTCATCTGACCAATTCTACTTATCAATGATGAACATGCTATTATAATCGTTTTGAATTTCAGGTTCCTGGTAGCGTTGAGGACAGAAGTTCTCCTGCTTGGAACGGCGGGCATGTCTACATATCCAGCGATGCAGTGGCTGACGCCTATCTCACCCAATTCAAACAAGATTTCACAGCATTCTTAGAAGCGAGAGCCGAAGAGATTATTCCTGGAGGGTGCATGTTCATAGCTCTCTTGGGTCGTAATTCTGCGGACATAAAGGAACAAAGCGGCTTAGGAGCCTGCGCTGGTCACTTGGAAGCTGCATTTCAGGACATGGTGAACCAGGTAAAATTATATAATTCAATATAGTACTCATGCTTAGGTTTGAATATTTTCAATATGTGACCTACTTGGATTGGCAGGGTTTGATTGAGGAGGAGAAACTGGACTCGTTCAACATGCCTTTCTACGGTCCAAGTGTGGAGGAGTTGCAGAGCATAATGGAGACGGAGAAATCGTTTGAAATAGAAAGCGTGAGGGTTCTGAGCGGGTTTCCGTTGCATCCATTGTTGGAGGTTAGAGAAGGGGAAGAGGAGATGTTTGGGAGAATTGTAGAGAAGCATTACAGAGCACTGTTTGAGAACATTGTGGGATCACACTTAGGGTGGGATGAATATCTGATAGATGAATTTTTCTGCAGGATTGCAAACAGAGCGGCTGAGAAATATGGAGAGTACGTGCCCAATACACTGGACATGGTTGTTGCCTTTCTTGTTCGCAAATGATTAGAACTCAACAAGCACGTAGAAGTTGCTACAGAGAACGCTATGGTCAGTTTTAGTAGAAAACGGTGGATCATACTAGTGGTATGTTGGCGTATTTTGCGGGTGGATGAAAAAGAAGATTCCTTTGATTTGTTTTCAGAGTGAAGTGTGAACTTCTGTAGTAATGATTAAATAAAAAAAGAAGATTCCTTTGATTTGTTTTCAGTGTAAAGTGTGAACTTATATAAAAAGAAAATATGAGTTTTCGTCACGTTTCTAATAAGAATAGCATTAAGAATAACATTGAAATTGAAATACAAACCACCCTTTGTCCGTTTAATCACTCATTATTTCGGTGGTAAAGAACCACTCAAATATTTCTAAGCTAAGTCAAACTTTTCTATTTTAGAAAGCTGTTTTTTCCAAATATTTATAAGTTGTGTCAAACTTTTAAATATAGCATTAAGAATAACATTGAAATTGAAATACAAACCACACTTTGTCCGTTTAATCACTCATTATTTTGGTGGTAAAGAACCACTCAAATATTTCTAAGTTAAGTCAAACTTTTATATTTTAGAAAGCTGTTTTTTCCCAATATTTATAAGTTAAGTCAAACTTTTATATTTAAGGTTAAAATTGTTTTTTTTATTTGTAATTTTGATTCTATATGAATAATAAGTTTTTTTAGAAAAAAATAATATATAAATAATAAGTTTTTTTAGAAAAAAGTAATTTACAAGGTTAAAGTTGTTTTTTTTTTAATTTATAATTTTGATTCTATATGAATAATAAGTTATTTTTTCAGAAAAAAGATGAACTTTTATTAATTTATTAATTTACAGAATTATCTATTAAACGGGATCCAATTTCTTGAGGTATATTTTTTTAATCTTATACTTAAGAAATTTGATCCCTCTTTTTCTTAATAGATTTGGGTTTAAGTTTTTTTTTTTTGCAAGGTGACATGGATTTTAAATTAATTTTCATAATTTTTTATTTTATGAGATTACATGTATGTTTTTTAATTGTTTTTTATTTTTGGTAATGTATAATTTTTAATTTTATGAGACGATATGTATTTTTTTAATTATTTTATATTTTTGGTAATGTAGTGTTATTTTTGGTAATTTTTTTTTATGTTTGTTCATAAAATAAAATAAATAATTAAAAAATCCATAGATGCTTTTAAGACCAAATAAAAAATCATTTAAATGATAGATCCATATTTATGATGGATTTAAAAAAAAGAAAACCAAATAGAAAATAATTTTAAAAATCTACATCCAATCATAAAATAAAAATTTAAAAACAAATAAGAAGTCATTAAAAATATAACACCTCAAGAAATTGGATACCTCTAGATATTTGATAGATCCACATTTTGGATAGATCTATACTCGTATTAATTTATTAAAACTATATTAACATGCATATTTTTTATTAAAACTATTTTAGATAAATGATTACATAAAATCTTATTTCCTAATCATAATATATCTTTAGTGTTTTTTGCAACATATCTAATTATCAAATGAAAATTAATTTTAAAAACTTATAACTTAAACAAATTAAATTTCAACACGGCATTCTTCTTATCGTGACATCGAGCTATTGAACACGAAATAAATAAAATTTATCATTAATAGCTTTACAATACCCGTGAAAGGAAATCCAAGGCCTTTAAGACTACTCCATGGGAGCTTGGAGAGCAAGTTGCTAGCACTCCATGCTGGTGTTGTTTTTCCTGTTCCTCGTGCTAAGATAACAGAAGCTGTGTTACTCTTTTTTTAACTCCCCAAGAAAGGTTTTAAGGCTAAGCATATATAGAAGTATTGTACTTTCAAGGACATTATATATTCAACATGTCTACATAAAATATAGAATTTATTTTAGATAAATGAAGACATCATAATTTTGATAAATAAAGATGTTATCATTTTCTAATTGCTATAAAAAGTTTTTAAAAAGTAATTAAAATATTTTTTTAATTTTTACTAAAACAAATATAAAAAATCACAAAATCTCTCAATATAACCTTCTAAAAATATATAAAAACTTATTTCGATCAATGAAATTAAAGCATATGATTTGTTATAAATTAAGTAAAATAGCATAATCGCAAACCAAAACATATGTATTTTTCAAGGAGCAGTTTGGGTTTCTTGACAATCGTCAGACACTAGATGTTGTAGGTATTACTCAAGAAGTACTGCACTCCATCAAGATCAGAAAACAAAAAGCTCTGGTCTTAAAACTAGACCTAGTCAAAGCTTACACTCAAGTTAATTGGGATTTCTTAAAATTGGTCCTCTTACAGATAGGATTGCCATGGGTTGTTATGAAAATATCCCTGGTATTGCAGCCTGGTGTGTCTGGAAGATGTGTAATGCTGCCATATTCCAGAATATTGCACCTGATATTAAACATACTCTCTTCAATTTCTGGAAACTTTTTAGTTCCTATAAAAATTCTGGGCACAAGGTTATTAATATTGGCAGATCTCTGAAGTGGAACTGTAACGTTGTTGGCACAACTTATGGATGCTTTGATGGTGCATCAAAAGGTCAGAAATGCGGGGCTGGTTTTCACATTCAATGTGGTGAGAGTCTTTCTTATAAATTTTATATCTCGGGTGGACAAGGTTCGAATTCAAAGGCTAAATTATTAGGGTTGTGGGGCATTCTAAAAGTGGCTATGTTGTGTGGTTTGGGTTCTTTCAATATATATGGTGATTCCATGTTCATTATAAAATGGGCTAAGGGGATATTAAAAATCAAGGCTATACATCTTAAGCATTGGAGTGACAAAGTTAAATCCATGATGAATTGGTTTTATGATCTCTCAATAGATCACATCTACAAGGAATTAAACAATGTGGCAGATTCATTATCTAAACGTGCACTGGATGGGGATGCTGGAATGGTTTGAAGGTATAAATACACATAATGGTTCGGTGTTCTTCTTGGATGATGAAGATTAGACCCCTTAAGTTGTTTCGAGTGGTCACATGTGATTCACTTTTAGTTTTTTGTAAATGTCTAGTTAATGACGGGTTATCCTATACCGTGTTTCTGCTCCTTGGCTATGGGATGTTTTTTGAGCTATCTAATATAGATATGCTATCTCGACTATATGTACTTTTTGATTTATTACATAAATAACAAAAGTGCGGTATTTTTTTCCTCTTAAAAAAAAAGCACTAGTTAAAAGAAATGTTTTAGAAGTGTTAAACCTTCTCTATTCAAGGAAGTTTATACTGAACTCTAAATGTATTCAGAAATGAAAGACATGAAGAAAAAATGAAAGAGTATCCCATACAACAAATCTTTAATGATTGAACAAGTCCTTAGGCTAAGTAGTTTTAAAGGATGTTAAAACCAAACAAGTATAAACTATTCCACTCTTGTTCTAAGGTATTTACATATGTGCATGTTGAAAATTTTGTGTAAATATATACGTAATGTCTACCTGCATCAATAAAGTAGTTTAAATTTCTTTGAGTTGAAGTTGTAGAGAAAATTGATGAGGGCCATGATGAAATAGCATATTACATTTTTTATGGACAATTTCCTCTCATCCTTGGGATAGGTTGTTATCTCTAACAGAAGGAAAATTTTCTTCTCTACGTGGGGAAGGTCTTGTTGGATACATGATCTCACTGTAGCTTTGCTCCCAATAAGTTTTCCTTCAACCCTTTCACGTTAAACCACATATACTATGAAACAAGAACTTTATATAATGAACGAGAACTCTAGCCATAAAAATGATGATTTTTGCAAAAAAAACACCAAAAACACCCCCCAATTAGAAAAGTGTTGATACCAGTATAGAATCTTGGTAAGCCCTTTGTTGTGGAACGATTCAATGCAACGACCGAGCAGAGGAACAATTCGCCATCTTGACAAAGCCCTTTGTTGTGGAACGGTTCAATGCAATGACAGAGCGGAGGAACAGGTCGCCAACTTGTAGTGAACAGAGATGTAGAGCTTTCTTTGAACAGAGGAAGGCGAGAGCATATGCCTTGGGTGTCTGAATGGGCTCGAGTGGGTGGCGCTGGACGTGAATGGGACGCCATGCATTGAATGCATGCAGTGGGCCAAAACTGGAGTGGACTTGACTTTTTCCTACAACGAACTCGGAGCCCCCTTCCGATGAACGGTGAAAAAATTTCCGTCGTGAGTTTGAGGATGGTCAGAATGTGAGCTCTCACCGGATAGGGTCGACAGTGGTCAGATTTTGACACAAAGACTTATACCTAGTTTTAGTTCCTCCAACTCCCCCATTATCCCTATTATAAGGCCATATATCTTCTCAAAAATTCATTTTTGTTAATGTGACAAATCATTATTATCATACATGTCTAGAAGTTTAATTTAGGCTAAGGCCTAGGTTTCTTCTCTTAACTAGGTCGAGGGCCAATAAACCTACCATTAGTGATCAAAACCCTATAATGCAATAAATATCCACACATAGATGTTAAGAATATTCTTAGGAATATATGTGTGTTGACCATATTTCTTGATCCTAGATTCCTAAAAGATTCATTTAGGGCCCAAGGAATAGGTTTCCTCCCTGGAACATATCCAAGGATTTGAGACCCATGCCTTGTGCACACAGCCTAGTAATGATATTAATATCCATTGGAAAATTTAATAATATCAATAAAAATCTGCCCTATCAAATAATGAAATCTCAATTCAAATAATTTTTATTAATATTTTATAATAGTAATAAATTAAAAATGGTTGTATTTAATTATTTGTCAAATTTAAGAATCATGGGTATTTATTTGCTTGAATAATATTGAAAAATGAATAGTCTACTTCAACTATTTAGAAAATAATTATTTGTGAACTTGTTGTGTTTGTGGTGCAACACTTCATAAATGAATCATGTGAGCTTGTTGGTTTAAATAATGATAAAAACAAATAATTGAATTTGTTGTGATTGTGGTTTAAAACCTCAGAAATTAATCATGGGCATTTATTTGAATGAAAAAAATTGAATTAAGTTATTACAAAATAATTATTTGTGATGTTGTTGTGTTTATGGTGCAAATCATCATAATTAAATCATTTTTGTAGTTGTCCATGTGACAAATATGAGCTTAACCCCACTATATGGTACTTGACAACATGACATTTATTTATGCTTATGATTCCTTTAGGCTAAGTTCTATGATTGTTCATTCAACAATGATGAGGGCCATTGGACCTATCCCTAGTGATTAAAAACTTATAATAATGTGAATGCTCATACTTAGAGGTTAAGAATACTCTTAAGAATATGTGTGGGGACCTTTGTGGTGTATTTCTTGGTCCTAGATTCGTAAAAGCTTCTTTTAGGGCCTTAGCTAGAGGCTTTCTCCATTGATCATATAGATGGATTTAAGACCCTTGTCTTGTGTTAAAAACCTAATAATAATACTAATTTCCATATAAAAAAATTAAGAAGATAAAAATATCTCAAATGAATAATCAAATTTAAATTCAAATAATTTTATTACTACTTTATAATAGTAATCAATTAAAAATAGTTGTTTTTATTTATTTGTCAATTGTATTTATATGTTTAAATAATATAAAAAATGAATAAATGAATTGAGTTATTTTCCAAATATTTTTTTTGAACTTGTTGTGCTTGTAGTGTAAACCTCATAAATAAATCACTTGAATTTATTTGCTTAATATTTAAACTTCTTGTAAGTATGGTGCAAAAATTCATAAATTAATCTTTGATCATTTATTTTAATTGATATGAAAAAAAAAATATTGAATTGCGTTATTTTCAAAATAATTATTTGTGAATTTGTTTATTGTGCTAATCCACGTAATTAAATCATATCATATCCTACGTGTACATGTCCACGTGGAAAATAATAGCTTAGAACCACTTTATGGTATTTTCCAACATGACATTTCTCATCAAAGTAAAACTCAATTTCCAATAATATTAACTAATATAACATTATATTAACACCACAAAATATAAGTGGTACTAATACCACCACTTTAATACCACAAAATATAAACGGTGTTAATAACACCACTTTAACACCACATAAATGTAAGTGGTGCTAATACCATCACATTTACACCACAAACTATAAATGGTGCTAACTTGTGATACTAAAAGATGAATTTATTTTAACATGATCTTTATCATTGTATCTGTATTGAACAATATTCTACTATTAAAACTGCATGCAGCCTATTCAACTCTTATATTTCTGCATAATTGTTGCATCGAGCTCAGAGTATTTCCCAGATAAGGCATTTTTAATTTTTTCCAATGGAGGGGATGAAACCTCTCGAGAGTGTGCTCTGCATGATGGGTGGAAACGGGGATTCAAGTTATGTACACAATTCATCTCTCCAGTTAATTCCATTAACCGCGTGGTTATGCCATCCATGCTTGAATAATGGAATCTGAGTTCGCGTATCTTATTATTTCAAGTTATTAAAGGATATTTAATCCATTTCAATATTGCAATGATACCTGTGCAGTTAAAGATAGTTCTGGCCACGAAACAGTCGAGCTGAATTGTGAGGACAAGGCAATTTATAAAGGACTTTAGCCAACTTAAGATGGACTATTTACGGAGCTAATTAAGGGGATGATTGTAAGCATGTAATCAAGGGGATGAAGGGGATGATTGTAATGTGAATTGTTAGGTAATATTTATATAATAATAATATAATAGTAAGTGGTTATTCGAATAGGTAATTAATGAGATGATTGTAATGTGAATTGTTATGTAATATTTATATAATTAGTATGGATCCATCTTAAATCTGTATTTATCAAATATCTAGAGGGATCTAATTTTAAGTTTTTATTTTATAAATGAACATTTATTTTTTAATTACTTTTCATAATATTTTATTTTATGAATCAACATGGATTTTTTTAATTACTTTTCATAATATTTTATTTTATGAACAAACATGGATTTTCTTAAAATACTTTCCATAATTTTTTATTTTATGAACCAACATGAATTTTTTAAATTATTTTGTTAGTAACAAACGTTACATCTCAAAGGTTACAACATCTCCCCCATACTGGGCTGTAGAGCACCTACGTTACAACATCTCCCCCATATTGGGCTGTAGAGCACCTGGTTTCTCTCGGTGCAATAATAATATAATAGTAAGTGGTTACTAGCATAGGATAATATTATTTGGAGTTGGATGTGAGGTTTGTGGAGTGATTCTACCACATGGAATAAGTGATCTATGTGGAATTTGAAGAACTAGTTGTATATTTAAGTTTCTCTAATGCAAAGTTTAGGAAGTGGAGTTATCACTTATTTAATATGAGTTCTTTTAGGGTTAAGTTTCTCTAGTGCGAAGTTTAGGTAGTGGAGTTAAAGTTTAGGAAGTGGAGTTATCACTTATTTAATATGAGTTCTTTTAGAGTTTTCTTATTTGATTTGGTTACATAATGACCATGAAATTTCATAATTATAGTCATAATAGAGAGTTTGGAAAATATTAACTGACATATGATCATTTCAAATTTATTGCATCAAAACCCTCAATTTTTAAGAGAGTTACATTAAAAAATAATTTTTTTTATTAATTAAAACCCTATTTTTTGGTGTGAGTTTTCTTCCCGAACATTAGATTGAATTAGTATTGAAGAATACATAAAGTATATAAAGTCATTATGAAACAATTATTATTGGAAACTTGGTTTATGCTTTGAATTAAATGAAAATGTTCCTACATGGTGGTAATTGCTTAACCCAAAGGATAAAGGGACTTTTAGATGTTCTATATCTATTAAATAATTAAAAGAAATAATACAAAAGGGAAAAAGCTGAGTGGTAGCTTAGTCCCTGCCAAAGGGAGTGGGCCAAAGGGAGTGTGCCAAAGGGAGTGGACCACGCTTCACGGGGCGCTATGCAGAAGCAAAACCATAAAGGAGAAAGTTAGATCACGTGGAAAAGAAGTGTGAATGTGTCAAAGGGTTGGATAAGGTATCAGACTAGATGGAGGTTTGAGAGGTTTGAGCAAAAATATCTGTGCACTAAGTTGTAAGTCTCAGTCTAAGCAGTAAGCTCCAGCGGAGCAAGTTTTGCGAGGGAAGAGGCCGCTTCTTGAAACTAAATTCGCGTCTAGTTCCGAAAATTCATGCTTTGTAAGTTGCTGCTACCACTTTTATACCGTGCAACATAATCCCTTACTCTTCTATTTAGAACAGCGAATTCACCTTCTAGTCTCCAAACCAACAAAATACCTAAAACCCAGACATTGTCTTAGCCCTGTGCGGCCCTCAGTACTCGCCAATTCCTGTTATCCATTAATTGTTGAATTTGAAGAGAAATTTAGGTCGTTGTGCAGCCCTCAGTACTCGCCAGTTCCTATTATCCATTAATTGCTGAATTTGAAGAAAAATTTAGGCCATTGTGCGGCCCTCAGTATTCACCAGTTCCTGTTATCCATTAATTGCTGAATTTGAAGATAAATTTAGGTCGTGGAGTGATTATGCTTCTGCCAATGGTTCCAATGGCCTATGGGAGTTTCGGTTTAGTATAATTGATCTGGTATGCCGAGAATTTATAGAATCCCGTCGTGGTAATGAAGCATTTTTGGATTATTTGCAGGTAACGTTAGTTTAGGAAATTTATGTTTGTGTTAATAAATTCTCTCTTCAACACTAAAAAATGAGAAAGAAACTGGTAAAACTTAAATCATTGATCATTAGGTTTTATTGTCATTTACTGCAGAGACAATTTCTGTTTTTTATTAGAGTAAATTAAAATAACTAGCAAATCAAGTTGTTCCTTGATCTCTTGCCAGTCTCATATTCATCTTTGGGGAAGATTAAATTATTATTATTTTGTATGGAGATTTGTAATGAGTTCACAATGAAACAATATGTGAAAATCCAAGACTCTTTGTAGGTTTGAAATTTCAATTCATAATGCTTGTGTTTCTTCTACTGATCTGCAGGACTATATGTGCATGGAGGATGAAGACGAGGATACATTTCAGAAATTTAAAGCAAGAAAGCGTAAAAACAGTCCGTTGCAAAGTTATCTATTGGACTGTATTGATACTCAGTTGAACGACGCCATATATCAATATGGACAGAGAAACAAAAAATTGACAGCATCTACCATCACTCTGGCATCTCCGGCGATCGTTGATGCTGAGATCGATACCCAATTCAAGAGGAGACACACATACTTCACTCCTTTCTCAAACAAAATCCATACCACTGAGCTATAGAGGCAATACGTAGTCTTCTAATGGTGGCAATTTTCTCCACATAGCTCACACCAACGATATGTTAAACAACAAAAATATTCCAACTAAATGCAATAATTGAAATACCAAGGATTAAGTTCCAATGCTCCATTGGTGCCAGTAAAACTCACCAACAACTGGATTAGGCTTTCGGTTCAGAATAAGTGAAGTTGTATATCCACCAATGCGTAGTGGTAGAAATGCAATACTCCCACACATCCTGATATATGTGCCCTCCACGGAGAAGTAATAATCTCCATATTCCTCGATAACTGACAAGGCATTCTCGGACAGATAATTTGGTTCTTCTTTGAAGATTAGCCAGTATAGTGGCATGATTAATCCCTCACAATTCAGTTTGTAGTGACTTGCACATTTGTGAGCCCATGTCATTTGACAGGCTACGTGGAGGGGAGATTCGACCAGCTTCCAAACACATCCCAAAACATGGAAAGAGTGTCTCACTAATATGCAATCCAAGAGATAAGAGGACATGAAGAAGTTATCTTTTTTTATGTGTCAGTCCTCCTTGCGTTGCGGCAATGTGTGACACCATACTCTCAGAAATGAGATTAGCCAAGTTGAAAATTGTACCATATGTGGCAATATGGTAAATAACTGGTACCCAGGTAAGTTTATATAAATTTCCATTTGCTAAGCCAAAAATACGGCTTAACATCAGAACAATGATCCTATACGGGGTCCTCAAGTTTTGACTATCGTATTCTCTGCTGGACCTCGGTCTCAATTGCTTTTTAGGGATCGTCATCTTCTTACCATAATAAAAATGATCCATATTGACCCTACTTAACCAGTCATCATTCATCATGACTTTAGGGGAGGGAATCTTGTATGCTGCAATTATGTGGGTTGGTTGGGAGGATGCAAGCCCTTCTCCTTTGACATCTGAAATGATCCTGGTGCTAACATCCATTTGATAACCTCTGAGCATGGGAATAACTCTAGGTGTGTGGATGCCTTATGGAGGCCGAACCTCTTTACATTCTGGTAGACCATTAACTCGTCGATGGAAGCATCAGGAATATTCCATCTATGATGGCTCTATATAATTCGCCCCATTTGAACTCTGGGGTGATCCCTATCATAGCTTGAGTATCTCCGAACATCGTCTCTAGTGAAGTATCTAATAATATTTCGACGTCTGAATCTGGCTCTACTAACTTGGACTTTCGCTTGACGGAACGTTTATGCATATCAAGTTTGATGAGACACAGAAGGAACCAATGAGGAATCAAAATATTTACAAATAATTAATCATCCATGGTACAATCAATGAGCATAATTGAAACAATGGTAACTGCTGTGAGTATTTGTTTTGGTTTTATCTTGCAATGAAGTTTTCAAGTACAAAGGTGTTTATCAAAACTATTTTCATCAAAATTTAAACCTTAGGGTGAAAGACAAACTTAAATTTATTTGCTTAATGTACAAATAAACTTATGAGAAGTCAGGGTACAACTTTACAGTATGCACGGACAGTCAAGCAAATGAGACCAATGCTGCTAAGATTTGACATGTCCTAGTGATATGTATATGCATGAAAAACAGAAAGCAACTGAACAACAAGTAGAACTAATTGGCGAAACTCTTCAATAGAACCAAATTTGGGTAAATTGTCTTAGTGTTACTCCAATGGTGGTTTTCCTCTTTAGTTTTAAAACTTGTTCGAGTGAAAATATTTTACATTCCCCTTTTTATAGAAACATATTTTGATGGGAGCGACACGCTTAGCACTACGACTGAGCAAGATGCGGATGCCTTGTGGGTTTTGAAGACAAGGGCTTGACGGAATAGGGGGCACTAAAGACCAAACACGAAAATTCTAAAACCTTTGCCTGGACCAAAACAGTTATCTCGTGCCACTAACGTTCGACTGCTAGGTGCCTAAACCCTTTCTAGAGGTAAGTCCTATGACTTTTATGGCTTTTAGGTGCCTAAATCCCGTATATAACATAACGTTTTAAAGACCAAATTTCATACAGGGGAGTAGTCATACTTCTATCACACTGGTCATTGGTGAATAAGGGAACCTTGAACCAGACTTCTTGACCACTCTCCTGTGGAAAAAATATGGATTTCATTTTAGTTCCATCTTTCAAGTGCCTACTAAATAGGACTCCAAAGGATTGTAACAAAATCAAACATATGTATTCGTTTGTTCCTCATGCCCATGCTGCCAGCATTTCTTTAGATGCTTTCTTTATTGATGAACTTTGTCGTCGAAGTCTTCCATTATAATTTTTCTTCAATCTTCAGCATTTGACTTGGGTCCTTCCATCCATAATCACCTTTTGTGCGAGCAAGAGATTTAATTGTTTTTCATGCTCATGGATGGAGTAGAACCTTGCTGAGCTGACCACAGGGAAACCTTTTTTATTGGATATCTTCGTTTTTTCACAACCATTTCTTTGATGGAGATGAAATTTTCTGTAAGTGTGACTCCTTGATATAAGCCTTTTTGGCTTTTGATTTGCAGCATGGGATCATTTTAAATGCCATACATCTGTGAGATCTGCTTCCTCTCCTTGGGTCCATCATAGTGAGCTGCCTAAGATGGTTATTTATGTCAGATGAATGGAGCCCCAAGATAGTAATTCAGAAATCATAAGTCTTAGTTAATTTACAGGGATTACAAGACTCAATTATGAACCTGAAGTGGGTTTTCCCTTTCTTAAAACTGATCAGCAAAAGAAATGTCACACAGAGAATTCTTTCTTTTATAAGTAGATTCTGACTTTTCCGGAGATGCCCTTGAGATTGTTCAGATTCATATATTTCCATACACCAGGATGTTGAGCTGGGTTTATTTGAAACAAAATAAAGGAAAACGAACAATAAGCAAACAAAAAATGAAGCTGATGAAAAGAAAACAAGACAAACTAGATTAAGCAATTCAGAAAACAATAGACTAGAAAAATAAAGAAAGGCAAATTTTATTTATGTACAGAAGTGATCCTAAACCTATGTGAAGTACTGCTTCAGAGAAAGGCCGTTGACAGGGAGATTCTCTTCCTCCCCTTGTAAATCTTACAGTTTGTATATTGATGAGTCAAGCTTTTCAACAATCTGGTAAGGGCCAAGCCATAATTATTGAAATTTTGTATGCTTCCCCTTTTCCTCATATGGGTGATCCCACTTCAGAACTAAGTCTCCTACATCAAAGCTTCTTTTACCGAACTTATTTTTATCAAACCATCTCTTGATAATATCTTGGCGCTGATGGAATCTATAATTGGCCTTTTGCCGCGATTCTTCGAATTTCAGCAGGGTATTGATTCATGACTATAGGATTTCACTCCTGGAACCTTGAGAGGCCTAGGCTAGTTGCAGGGATGGGAGTAGTATATTAGGTGGGAGTATAGCTTCTTTCCCATAAACTAGCGTATAAGGGGAGACTCCTAAGGAATTATTTGGAGTAACCCTATCTTCCCATAAAGCATTTGGAAGGGTTGTATGCCATTTCCTTAGACTCTCAATTCATATGAGATTCTTGTTTGTAGATTCGGCTAGTCCATTTCCTTGGGGATAATAATTTGCTGAATAATGCAATTTAATTCCTCTTTCATAAGAAAATGTGGTTAATTTAACAGATGAGAAGTAAGTTGCATTATAAAAAAATAAAGAAATTGGAACCCCAAACTTGGTTATGATATTTCCTTGCAGGAATCCAAAGACTGCGTTTTCGTTCACTTTACAAAGAGGAGCAGCTTCTGTCGACCCTGTGAAATAGTCAGTGGATGTGAGGATATACAAGTGTTGCAGTGAAGAATTTGGATTAATTTCTCCGATGGCGTCTATGCCCCACTTCTTGAATGGTTCAGATATAATAATTGTTGCAATGGACCTGCTGCTTTTGGAAATCTGCCAGCACTCCTTTGACATACATCACATTTTCTGGCATGAGCATAAGCGTCTCTGAAAAGAGTAGGCCAATAGTATTTGGATCTTAGTATTTTGTGAGCAGTATTATCCCTAGAATAATGCCTCCCTGCAGGGCCATTATGTAATTCTTTGACCACTTTATCAGTATCCCCTTTCTCAAGACATATAAGAAGTATCCCATCATAGTTTTTTTCTGAAGAGTACTTCATCAATTATCCGATAACAAGTTGATTTTAGTTGGAGTGCCCTTCTCTGCTTAGGACTCCAGTGTTCCGGTAGGTATTCAGTGCGCAATGCTGGGCATCGCGGTCGCCTGTGAGGGACAACCCTTTGGCGCCCAAGCGGGCAGATCCTCCCGCTTGGGTGCCAAAGGGTCGTCCCTCATGGGCGGTAGCGATGCCTAGCATCATGACCGCCTGTGAGGGGCATCCCTTTGGTGCCTAAGCGAGCAGATATCCGCCCGCTTGGGAGGCAAAGGGAGTCCCACTCACGCGGGGAGGATGAGGGAGGGGCATGTGGAGGAGGGGGAGGGGTAAGGGGGGGGGGGGGCTGGCGAGGGAAGGGGGTGTGGGAAGGAGGGAGGAGGGGGAACGGGGGGCACGTAGGAAGAGGAGTGAGGGGGGGGGGGGCGGGGGTTTGGGAGGAGGAACTGGGGGGAGCAGGAGCAGGAGGATGAGGAGGAGTGAGGGGGGCGGAAGGTGGTGGTGTGGGAGGAGGAAGGGGGTGGAGGGAGGATGGGCATGGGGAGGGAGGGGAAGGGGGCGTGGGTAGGGAGGGGAAGCAAGGAGGGAGAAGGGGGCATGGGTAGGTTAGGGGGGTTGTTTTAATTTTTTTTAGGTTAGTTAAAAAAAAAATTGGAAGGGGACGTGGGTAGGTTAGGTAACAAAATATATATATATATATATATATATATATTAAACCCACCTCTAATATTCGTGGGATAAGGGGCAAGCTTTGCCTCGATTAATAATACACGAATTTAAGAAAAAATAGATTTAAAAAAAATATATAAAACTAACCCGGCCCAAGTGGTAGAGCCTCCTTTCTTGAAAAGTGCTAGAAGCTCCTCTCTACAATCTTCCCGTTCTTCCTTAAAACCTTCGTGAATTGCTCCAAAGACTAAACAATCGTATATTAATAATATAGATTATGTTTAAGTTTACCATTCTTAAGAATGTGAAAACCAAATTTGTAAAAGAATAAATCAATAAATCCATAAAACAAGCATTCCTAAATTAATAAAGCCATAAAATAATTATTGCAAAATTAACAAAAGAAAATAATTAATTTATTAAAAAACATAAAAGCATTAACCTTGAAAGTGTTACTAAATTGCTCCAAATTAAATGATGAATAGTAGGAAATCTAAATGGTTTATATAGCCTAGATTAGGTTTAACGTTACTTGTTTTACGAATGTGAGATTAAAAAAATGAAATTAGTTACTGAATTATTATCAAAATTTATATAAGATTTAAATGAAATAATTACTAATGTTATGAATGTGGAGTAAAATAAATGTAAATAGCCATTACTTTATTACAAATTGTATATAAAAAATGTTACGAAATTTTTTACTAGCCTTATATGTCCGGGATAGAAATATGTAATTAGTCAATACTAAGAAGCAATAAACTCTAAAAAATAAAGGAGGGGCCTTACATTTTTTTCAAAATTTTGGGGATCAGGTTGTAGCAGCAACAATTGATGATTCACTATTGACCACAGATATATGAATAATCCCTCTTTAAGGTCAGGAAAGCTTACATGTTATTGACCCCGTATATAACATAACGTTTTAAAGACCAAATTTCGTACAGGGGAGTAGTCCTACTTCTATCACATTGGTCATTGGGGAATAAGGGTAACCTTGAACCAGACTTCTTGACCACTCTCCCATGGCCAAAATGTGGACTTCATTAAGTTCCATATTTCGTGTGCCTGCTAAATAGGACTCCACGGGATTGTAACAAAATCAAATAGATGTATTCGTTTGTTCTTCATTCCCATGATGCCAGCATTTCTTTAGATGATTTTTTATTGACGAACTTTGTCGTCGAAGTCTTCCATGATAGATTTTCTTCAATCTTCAGCATTTGACTTGGGTCCTTCCATGGATAATGTCCTTTTGTGCGAGCAAGATATTTAATTGTTTGTCATGCTCACGGACGGAGAAGGACCTTGCTGAGCTGATCGCAGGGAAACCTTTTTTATTGGATCTCTTCATTTTTTCACAACCATTTCTTTGATGGAGATGAAATTTTCTGTAAGTGTGACTCCTTGATATAAGCCTTTTTGGATTTTGATTTCCAACATGAGATCATTTTAAATTTCATACATCTATGAGACCTGCTTCCTCTCCATAGGTCCATCATAGTGAGATGCCTAAGATAGTTATTATGTGAGATGAATGGAGCCCCATGATAGTAATTCAGAAATCATAAGTCTTATTTAATTTATAGGGGTTACAAGACTCAATTATGAACCTGAAGTGGGTTTTCCCTTTCTTAAAACTAATGAGCAAAAGCAATGTCACATAGAGAATTCTTTCTTTTATAAGTAGATTCTGAATTTTCCAGAGATGCCCTTGAGATTGTTCAAATTCCTATATTTCCATACACCAGGATGTTGAGCTGGTTTTATTTGAAACAAAAAAAAGGAAATCGAACAATAAGCAAACAAAAAATGAAGCCGATGAAAAGAAAACAAGACAAACTAGATTAAGCAATTTAGAAAACATCAAACTATAAAAATAAAGAAAGGCAAAGTTTATCTATGTACAGAAGTGCTCCTAAACCTATGTGAAGTATTGTTTTAGAGCAAGGCCATTGATAAGGAGATTCTCTTCCTCCCCTTGTAAATCTTGCAGTTTGTATGTCGACGAGCCAAGCGTTTCATCAATCTGGTAAGGGCCAAGCCATAATTGTTGAAATTTCGTATGCTTCCCCTTTTCCTCATGTGGGTGATCCCACTTCAGAACTAAGTCTCCTACCTCAAAACTTCTTTTACCGGACTTCCGTTTATCAAACCATCTCTTGACAATATCTTGGTGCTGATGGAATCTATCTTTGGACTTTTGCCATGATTCTTGAAGGAGTTTCAGCAGGGTATTGATTTGTGACTGTAGGATTTCACTACTGGAACCTCGAGAGGCATGGGCTAGTTGCAGGGATGGGAGTAGTATATTAGGCGGGAGTATAACTTCTTTCCCATAAAATAGCGTATAAGGGGAGACTCTTCAGGAATTCTTCGGAGTAACCCTATCTACCCATAAAGTGTTTGGAAGGGTTGTATGCCCGTTCCTCTGACTCTCAATTCAGATGAGATTTTTGTTTATAGATTCGGCTAGTTCATTTCCCTGAGGATAATAATTTGCTGAATAATGCAATTTAATTCCTCTTTCATAAGAAAATGTGGTTAATTTAACATATGCGAAGTAAGTTGCATTATAAAAAACTAAAGAAATTGGAACCCCAAACCTGGTTATGATATTTTATTGCAGGAATTCGATGCGTCTTCATTCACTTTACGCAGAAGAGCAGCTTCTGTCCACCATGTGAAATAGTCAGTGGCTGTGAGGATATACCGGTGTTGCAGCGAAGAATTTGGATTAATTTCTCTGATGACGTCTATGCCCCACTGCTCGAATGGTTCAGATATAATAACTGGCTGCAATGGACTTACTTCTTTTGGCAATCTGCCAGCACTCCTTTGACATACATCACATTTTATGGCATGAGTGTGAGCGTCTCTGAAAAGAGTAGGCCAATAGTATCCAGCTCTTAGTATTTTGTGAGCAATAGTATCCCCAGAATAATTTCCCCCTGTAGGGCTATCGTGTAATTGTTTCACCACTTTATCAGCATCCTCTTTCTCAAGACATCTAAGAAGTATCCCATCATAGTTTTTTTTAAGAGTACTCCATCAATTATCTGATAAGAAGTTGATTTTAATCCGAGTGCCCTTATCTGCTTTGGACTCCAGTGTTCTGGTAGGTATTCAGTGTGCGATGCTGGGCATCATGACCGCCTGTGAGGAGCGGCCCTTTGGCACCCAAGCAGAAAGGGACGCACCTTACGGGAGCCGTGATGCCCAGCATCACGGCCTCTTGTGAGTGGGAATCCCTTTGGCACCCAAGCGAGCGGAGATCCACCCACTTGGGTTCCAAAGGGCGGCCCACTCGCTCGGGGAGGATGGAGGAGGGGCGCGTGGAGGAGGGGGAAGGGGAAGGGGGGGGCGGCAGGGGAAGGGGGCATGGGGAGGAGGGAGTAGGGGGAAGAGGGGGGGTGCTCGGGAGGAGGAGGGAGGGGGCAGAAGGGGTGGGTGCGGAAGGAGGAAGGGGGGGTGCTGGAGGAGGAGGAGGAGGAGGAGGAGGAGGGATGGGGCGGAAGGGGTGGATGCGGAAGGAGGAAGGGGGGGGCGCGGGAGGAGGAGGAGGAGGAGGAGGAGGAGGGAAGGCGGGGGCGTGGGAGAAGGAAGGGGGTGGAGGGAGGATGGGCACGGGGAGGGGGGGGTGCAAGGAGGGAGGGGAAGGGGGCGATAGGGGGAGGGGGCACAAGGAGGGAGAAGGGGGCGTGGGTAGGTTAGGGGGTTGTTTTAATTTTTTTTTAGGTTAGGTAAAAAAAAATTAGGAAGGGAATGTGGGTAGGTTAGGTAAAAAAAAATTAATTTCTATTTTAAACCCATAGCTAATATTCGTGGGATAAACAGAAAGCCTTGCCTCGATTAATAATATACGAACTTAAGAAAAAAATACATTTAAAAAAAAATATAAAACTAACCCAGAAAGTGGTATAGCCTCCTCTCTTGAAAGTGCTAGAAGCTCCTCTCTACAATCTTCTTGTTCTTCTTGAAAACCTTCGTGAATTGCTCCAAAGACTAAACAATCGTGTATTAATAAAATAGATTAGGTTTAAGTTTACCATTCTTAAGAATGTGAAAAAAAAAATTGTAAAAGAATAAATCAATAAAGCCATAAAACAAGCATTACCAAATTAATAAAGCCATAAAATAATTATTGCAAAATTAACAAAAAAAACTAATTAATTTATTGAAAATAGAAAAAGCACTAACCTTGAAAGTGTTATTAAATTGCTATAAATTAAATGATGAATAGTAAGAAATCTAAATGATTTATATAGCCTAGATTAGGTTTAACATTACTTGTTTTACAAATGTGGGATAAAAAAAATGAAATTAGTTACTGAATAATTATTATATTAATATAAGATAAGTTTAAATGAAATAATTACTAATGTTATGAATGTGGAGTAAAAAAATGTAAATAGCCATTACTTTATTACAAATTGTATATACAAAATGTTATGAGAAATTTTACTACTCTTATATGTCTAGGATAGAAATATGTAATTGGTTAATACATTATTTCAATTTTTTTTATATCATAAATTTGTTTTTTTTACTAGTCTTATGAATGTGCGCTTTAATTTTGAACGAAAATTTTGGAGGGAAGTTTTGGAGGGAAACATTTGGAGGGAACATTTTGGAAGGATAATTTCAATCTCATAGCTATAAGATTGTTGGTTGACAGTTGCACCATTCTACTTTTCAGTGAGGATTGTAGTAAAATTTCATTGTCTTATCTATTAATATTTTTCTATAATTATATATTTTAGTGAGAAGAAATGGACTCATCCGAAAACTCGCTAAAAAGTCGCGAAACGTCGACGTAGTTTGACCAAAATGTTGCGATCTGGTTGTCGTGAACTCATCATAACGCTGCGACCGTTTCGGTGAAAAAAACCTGAGTTGCATCTAGTTGAAAACTCACTTGCTCTTCTATATTTTTTAAGAAAATTTCTAAGTGTTAAAGGGGGACTCTACTAAGAGGCAATAAACTCTAAAAAATAAAGGAGGGGCCCTACAATTTTTTCGAAATTTTGGGGATCAGGTTGTAGTAGCAATGATTGACGATTCGCTAGTGAACACAGATCTCTGAATAATCCCTCTTTAAAATCAGAAAAGCTTACATGTTATTGACCTCGTATATAACATAACTTTTTATTGACCAAATTTCATATAAGGGAGTAGTCCTACTTCTATCAAATTGGTCATTGGGGAATGAGGATAACCTTGAACCAGACTTCTTAACCACTCTCATGTGGCCAAAATGTGGATTTCATTTTAGTTCCATCTTTCGAGTGCCTACTAAATAGGACTCCATAGGATTGTAACAAAATCAAACATATGTATTCGTTTGTTCCTCATTCCCATGTTGCTAGCATTTCTTTAGATGCTTCATTTATTGACAAACTTTGTCGTCGGAGTCTTGCATGATAGCTTTTCTTCAATCTTCAGCATTAGACTTGGGTCCTTCCATCCATAATGTCCTTTTGTGCGAGCAAGAGATTTAATTGTTTGTCATGCTCACGGACAGAGAAGGACCTTGCTGAGTTGACCACAGGGCAACCTTTTTGATTGGATATCTTCATTTTTTCACAACCATTTCTTTGATGGAGATGAAATTTTAAGGACGTGTGGCTCCTTGATATAAGCATTTTTGGCTTTTGATTTGAAGCATGGGATCATTTTAAAAGCCATATATCTGTGAGACCTGCTTCATCTCTATGGGTCCATCATAGTGAGCTTCCTAACATGGTTATTTATGAGAGATGAATGGAGCCCCAAGAAAGTAATTCAGAAATCATAAGTCTTAGTTAATTTATAGGGGTTACATGACTCAATTATGAACCTGAAGTGGGTTTTCCCTTTCTTAAAACTATATACCTTATTTATGAAGGTCGGTCCAAGCTTTCTCACTTCGTTCTCCTATGCAAACAACCTGTAACACAAACACAATACCTTTCTAAAGCGTATTTGACTATAAATGAGATATTGATATTAATGAAACAACATAACATTAACGTATAATCAAATATCAATAGATATGAACAACTCTATATTGGAAAGTAAAGAATGTCTCAAACTTTATTGATAAATGCAAAAAGTGTACAAAGCTTATACCTGTTCCTGCACCGGCACCATTGTAACCACAACCCTAGGCTCTTGCTCCTCTCTCTTAGATATGAATTTCTCTAGCATAACCTTCTCCAATGATGATAAGGTCTCTGTCACAATCCCTTCCCCTTGTATTTATAGCAAGGCAGGGAAGGCAAGTTCGAAAGGTGGTTGAATGGGGAAGTTGAGGTAGTTTGGGTACCTGCCTCAACTAATCCTCCATTTGTGTTTTTAATTATTTTTTAGTTTTTTCTTAAGACACCCGCGACTTTGGTATATGAAAACTTGCAAGTGTCTTCACTTAAATGTAGTGAGTGCAACATTTTATATTTGACACCCGCGAGTTGTTAGTAGAGAAACCCGCGGATGACCCGCTGGTTGTCAAGCATAAGGGTCGTGGTTATGTCTAAAAATAGGCAGAGAAAGATGCTTCTGAGTAAAGGATTGCAAGTATCAGCTCTAGGTCATCTAGGGTCAAGGTAAGCTCTTCCATCCATAGTGTCCTTTTGTGTGACCAACAAGGAAATGTGGTCGCGGATGGAGAAGTGCTAATTTGACCGATAACAGATAGGAATCGTACCTAAAATTATTTTTTGAGGAAAAATTCTTTAACTGGAGGTGAAACATTTGAACAAGAAAAGAAGTAATAGCTAGCTTAATAGGTGATTCATGATTTCAAAAATTGATTAGCAAAATAAAACGTAGGGCCGCATCATCGATGACTAAATCATGATCTTCCCCTAGGATTTGTCATACCATAGAAAGAGTTGGTCGATATTGCTTTGAGAAGACCTCCATACTGTACAATGAATTTGTAGTTGGCATTTCAACTTCTGGGGGAATGGGTGTCCTGATAAAAGTATCTTTGTTCTCGGATGATAATTCTCTAATATTTTCACCGAGAACCTCTCATCAAAGATCAATCTAGTGTGATATTCCTTTGTCTCTTTCATATCAAGGAGAAGCTCTTTACTCACAGTACATATGATAGAACCTAGCCTGGAGAAAACAACCTTTGTTTCTAGTTCATATCGCTTTGCGCACCATTGCACTAATTCTGGGAAGGTCCGAATTTGGGAAGAATCATTTTTTCTATCCATAAACCCCAAAGGTTTAACAGTTCATTTCCTTCTTTCTCCTGATCTTTCTCTTTTCGAAACAGTTGGTGCAAATAACTGACAGAGAGCATTGGATCGTGGATATCGAAATTATCATCTCCTAGGTGCTCCTCCGTGCTAATTTGGTTGCTTGCATATGATATAGATTTTGTGTCTGAAATGGATGCCATGCTACTTCTCAAAGACAAATTTGTTAGACTAGTGGATGCAAGAACAAAGGAGAGATAGAAGTGGGTTAAATGAGAGCTCAGAAAAGATATGCAAAATAATGCTCTAAAAATTTTGAAAATGTGTCTTTATAGCCGAGAGTTTGAGAAATGACACATTGAATATGATGGCTGCATGACACTTTGAGATTGGTATTTGAGCGAGGGGAACGGGGAATCTTAATGCGTGAGGACTGCCTTTAGAGGAATGGTGACACTAATATCCGTTGGGTAAAACCTGGTGGGTCCACCTTAAAAAGCTACGTAGGAGAAGGTGGTTTCAGGGCCAAAAGGAGGTGGTGTGGGAATACTACTTTTGGAATCCTAACTATCTATATGTAGGACATGTGGATGAGTGTTTTTAGGTTAAGGCTCCCATGAGTGTATTATCTTTCGAGCATCTTGAGGAGCCTGAGAACCTACCCATCGTTGATTAAACTGGGATCGGATCTCGAGGTAGGATGTCCCCCAAGCAACTTTGTGCTTAATGAGTCTTGTTCTTACATTCAATCCAAACCTTTTAGCCTCCCGAGTAATCCTCCTTTGATAACAAGATGAACAAGTGGTTTTAGGGTTCAACGGTTCAAGTAGTATTTCAAGACCGCTTTCAAAGTCCTAAATAAATTCAGGACTCCCACATGGATAAGTAGTTTTGATTTTAGGCTTGTAGCTGTGGATTAAATTTCGTGCATATCTGGATCCCTGAGCCTTTCTCTGCCATAGATCTTCCTTCGATCGTATGCACCTCAAGATCATCGAAATTCCAATAAAAACTAACATCTTGTGCCAAAACTACTTCACTTGTCTTTTCGAATTTACCGCATGAACAATGGGTCGCAAGACCTTGCTTACTTTATGATCTTCTATGTTTTGACCTGTCTTCTGTATATTCTAGTACCAAAACCAAATAGCCCTCTACTGATGCAAAATAAACTCAACCTTCCTTGTGTCTCCATATTTGTTATTGACCTATCCACCTAATCCAACTATGCACATACTCCTCTGTTGGCTGGTCCATAAAAAGTGTACACATATGCCTCCTCCATGATTAAGTCTCTCTCCCATATAGGTAGCTCATGATCCTCCTGATGCAAAAAAAGTACTTGGTCAACATTCTCCATGTCAATTCTCACCTCAAGTACCTGCAAATATGAATTCTTTTCATGTGAAACCATCAGAAGTGGTCCCTCCATCAACCCAATAGTGCCACGATCCTTCTCCCTGTCATGCTCTACTTCTGCATTATCTTCCATTGGAAGGGATGATGGTTGAAGTTGGATTTATTTTTGCTTCCTTGTTTGGGATGCCAACAAACTTGTCTTCATAGCTCTTTGTAACCACTCATTTCCCAAGTCTTGTGTCTCATTCACATTTTCTAATGGATGATATAAAAAATCAAAATGCTGGTGGCATGAATCCACAACACATTCTCCCCTTTTAACTTCCAATTCTAGAATGTCAAAAATAGAAAACTCTACAATTTCATCATTCTCACATGGAATGACTTCTATCTCATGATGGTGCAAGGAAATACAATTAATAGAAAAATCAGAATTGTTAACATACATTGGTGTTATGTTTCCATCCTTTATGCAGTTGACATTAGCTTCATGGTGAATATCTAATGGGGAATGGAAGGCTGATTTTTGTTCTTCCTATAAATCTAATACAAGAGATGTTTTTCACTACCATCCACATTTTCAGATGTAGTCTGAACAATGACCATGGATTCACTTCTTCCTAAACCAATCTTATACGAGGAACCCTTGGTTTCTCTCTTTCTAGAGGTACCAAACATCCTTGCCATAATTGTTGATGTCGAACATTCTGGTAGCAAGGATTTGCAGTGCTGCAAATTATGTTCTATATATTGATATATCTGGTTATATTTCTTTGACATATTCTCGTGGTCCTTCCTTGACTTCTTCCATTCAAGTTTCTCCTCCTCTATAGCCGAGACATTAAAAAAATGGGGTAGCATTTTGCCCTCTACAAGACTAGCCATTGAAGAAATTTCCTCTTCAACACTATACATGATATCACAAAAGGAATCATTCAACTCATTTGGATCATGCCAACCTCTTTCCATTGTTTCATCTCATTCATTTTCATCCAACAAAGAATTGAAATCATCTTCATAAAATTATTCTTCCCATGTTAAGCTCTCCTCAAACTCCCATTCATCCAGTTCCAACATGTCATCACTAGGTACATCCATGTCTACAAACCTTATTCAAATTTTCTTTAGTTCCCATGGCTGTCGAGGAACATGCTTTGATACCACTATAATATCCCCAATTAAATTTTATGAATATTAACTCCAATTTTCAATTGTAATGATGTTAATTTTTAACTTGGTCCAAACAATGGCTTTATTATGTCTACTGGAATATGAATAATATGGTACAACACACAATGCATGCTTTCAAACCACTATAATGTGTTCAATCAGATCCTCGATCTAATACTCGGAGCTAAGAACCCCAATGACACCCTAGAGAATAGTTGAATTTGAAACTAGGAGCATTAGTTCAAATTTGACCAAATGGAACACGAGAATTCCAACTCTTCCAAAAACCCTCCTAACATAATCGAATCTAACTCAAGCAGCTTCAAATGGACCCAAAAGCTCCCAATCCGACCACTAATAGGCCTTAGACGACTTTTATGGAAGCTTTGAACACTTTACATAGACATGTATAACTCAGGGTGCATTAGCATAATAGTGTACCAGATGACCGAACGATAAAATGATCATAACTTGGGCATACAAAAACCTTTTTGGATGAAATAAAAAGTGTTTCCTAATCGAAAAGATACTCTCAACACATTGGAATATGATTCAGACCCTAAAAACACTCATAAATAGTTGAACCAGAAACTAACTTTCAGCCCCCAAAACTCCAATGCAATATTGTCAACACACACAACTATAAAACTCCATAATGGACAACAAAAGCTTCCAAATACACTTAATTTGTTCCAAATAGGTTACTAACATATATCAAAGGCTCATATGAATGTTTTAGACCCATACACCAAGTTTACATGAACATACAAAACCATATTTACTCATAGATTAATCATTTACTCATAGATCAATCTATGCTTGAAACATTGTACAACATAAGAGGAAAACATTGTGATTTTTATTATTAGTGGGGGGTTTTATGAAAGTACATCAATTCCGGATATAGTATCTCTAAATACATATAAATATATGCTACAAAGAGAGTAGAAATGGATGATACATAACCACAGAGAAATGAGGAACAATTACTTCTCCAAATGAGTTATTTCCTTCCACTATTGCTCCCTCCAAAAGTAAGATTTTGACCGGAAATCAGATATATGACTCCTCCAGTGCACCCTCCATCAAATATTAGTGTTACTCATCCATTCAAACAACCCTCATGAAGTTTGGATAGCCACAAGTTCTCCCTCCTCAAGTAGAAACCACCATAAAAAATTGCACTCCCAGAAACACCACAATCCACACTTCGACTGACTAGAACTTGAACACACCATCGAGAATTAGACCCCACTACTATAGATGAACATAAACATATAAAATATGAAATATAGAGAAATATTAAGGTGAATTATCCTCTCAATAATCAACTACAATGATGCTCAATGAAGAGATCAAGGTGATCTCCTTCTCTCTATTAGCTAGGTGAAATCTTTGATCACTGAAACTAGTTCACAATTGCAAGGGGAACATCTCGCAATATAGAAAGGGTCTCATCTCCCAAGCCATGAAATCCACAAGAGGTATCTTATTCAAAATCAAAATGTCCAAAATTCCTTTCCCAAGAGGCCTTGATCCTTTTTATAGAATCCATTGATCCCTTTCCCCCTCATTCTAGAATTTTCTCATAAAATATTAATACATGTTATTTACATGAGAGAATGGGTTCTTAGAACACATTTAAATAATTTCCTAATGTTATTTGACCCAATATTACTTTACCTCACAACTTGGAAATTCTAATTAGCTATGCATAGTCAAATTTTGGGGAAGTTACAACTTCATGTGGGCCCACCTTCACCTTAGTGCCCTCCTTGGCTAAAAATAGTAGCTGCAGCATGTCATATGGTGTCATAAGGTGTCATAAGTTGTCATAAAATTCCTTTTGGGAGTTACACTTCCATAAGTGCACCCTCAATGGCTATTTTTAGCTAGATTCCTCTTCATGAAACTTCTTGAGAGTTACAAATTCGAACTTATGCCTTCATGATGTCTTCTTCCACCTTAGAAATTGAATTTGGGGGAATTACAACTCATGTGGGGCCCAAATCAACCTCCTCATGCCCCCTCCTCGTCCAATTTTTCTTACTGTTGCATCATTTCACAATTTGGACATCAAATTATACAAATATTTGATCCACATCATCACCTTGATAATTTTTCACGATTTTACCAAGTGACTTAGGCCATTGCATCCTCTATTCCAATGCAATGGTCTATAGCAAAAATTTGGGGACATGACATAAATATTTTCTTATATTAATCAAGAATTATATTCTTCTTACACTCCAACCTAGGAAGGACACCAATCCCTCTAGTAAGAACCCACTTACAAATTTTGAAGCACCAACTTGAAGGAGGCACTAACCACCTGATTTACAAGCACCAATTTGAAGGAGGCACCAACCCCTTATATAAGAACCTACTTACAGTTCATAGGAATCAAGCCTACCAAGCACCAACCTGTTGATTTGTTGAGGACACCAATCCTCTGCAATTCTCCACCCTACCACACTATTTATGTAGCTGAGTGTCCCACGTTTCTATCCTGATATCGCTAAGTTACGATGCCTGATGTCTCTATTCAGATATCTGACGTTTCTATCCTGATGTCTATGTTCTGATTTCAGATGTCTCTATACAGACACCAGACGTTTCTGTCTCGATGTCATTGTTCAGATGTCCAACGTTTCTGTTTTGAAGTTATTATTTTGATATCCAATGTTTGATCTCTCCCGTGTGTCAGTTCCCGATATTATTTTGATATCCAATGTCCTTCCAACAAACTTCTTCTGCGATTGCTTCGATGTGGACTTGTCGATTTTATCAACTGCAGCTTATAATTTACATCGTATGTGAAATATTAGAACTGTTCATTGACATTTTCTTACACCTCCAATTTGGACACACCGAAGTTATTCAACTCAGTTGATAAACGATGTCAAGTTTGAACTTCAAGATCTATTACATGCAAAATCAAATAAAAATATGGAACATAACCAACTCGTGGCCTATAATTTTTCTCAACTATCCATTAAAAGAATTGCGAAAAGATTCATTGTATGTGATGTACTTAAGTTCGTTTCCTACCACATAAACCAAATCGAAACCTAAAACAATACGTTGTAAACATATCTTCCATTGACTTCATCTTCGTCCTATTTCTTGGTTGAAAGCCTCATCTTCATCTCTATCCCTTCCACTTGCATCCAAGCATTTAAATCATAGATATAATTGTTTGAGCAATTAAATTACAGTTCTGTCTATATGTCTATCAATTCTATTGACCAAGCAAATTGTTAATATACTTTCAATCAAATAGGTCCTTTAACATACAACCACTAACTGCAATTGAGTTCTAGTCAATCCACATAAGTTGACTCATAAGATTTACCCGCGGATATAGTTTTTCATGCAAGAAGGCTCAATACTCAGAGATTGTTTGGCATCTTGAATCTACCATAGGCACCATACCTTAATTCTGAGCAAATGTATCTCCTAGTCTTAGATATGAGCTCTTACTCATCTCTAGCGCACTTCCTGATCTTTCTAATAAACTTATGTCATAACCCCCTGTGATTTGCAATCTTAGAGTTCAACAAACATACCCCTAGGATATCTACAATCTCATTGTGAATGAATGAATTAAATAGACACTACAATTTTTGTACCCAGGTAAAAATACATATCCTACAATCTCTGCGATTTTCAAAGCCAAGAAAATGGTAGCTTGCGATCTCTGCAATTTTTTTTCGTTTCAACATCTCAAAGCTTCAAACCCACACCACGATTTCAAAGCCTCATTGTATATTACTTATTTTCTTCAGCATTTAATCATTATGTTCAATTCGCACCTACAATCAGAGAAATGAACCCAGACTTCGATTTCCAACCTCTTGAGATTGCATTTCTTCATTACTCATTTGTGCCATATCGAAGGAATTCAATCTTCATTTTCCTTCCAACGCAAAACTCAAGGCCACACTTAAGAGATGTGGGCCCATCGTGGTAATTGGGAAAAGGTTTTCACCAAGATCATTCTTATCTGACCGCATCTCATTGGATTTAGAATCGATTTTAAATTCCTTTAAAACTGTCATCAACATGTTATTATCGAATACAAAAAAATGTGTAAATGGAGAAGCTTTTTAGTTTTTCCTAGAGGCCAAACGAACCAATATGGTCAAGAGCCAGGGTAGCGCACCTTTCATGGCTTCTTATGCACCATCATCTACAACACTAGCAGCCGCTGCCACACTAGCAATCACTTTGACATCAAATACACATCATCATTACTACCACTTTGACATCAATGCCAATACTTTCTTAAGAGTATGGGAACTAGCTCATCTCTTGCTGCATATGGTTATTATGTTATTTTTATTGATGATGCAACTAGGAAAACTTGGGATTATTTCATTCAACAAAAATATGATGTTTTTATACTTTTAAGAAATGTAAATATTTGATTGAGAATGAGATAAGAAAAATGTTTAAGCACATCTCGGATTAGGTAATGAAGGTGACTAATGTAACAAGGAGTTTGATAATTGTTGTTGATACCATGAGAACTGCGAAGAGAAGACAGTTCCAGAAACAACACAAAAAAATGGTGTGTCACACTAGAGATGAAGACTTACCAAATCATACATATGCATTTATGACATCATGACTCTCTTACGAGGGTAAAGGATTTCTTCAAAACATTTGGTCTCATGTACTCAAATATTATTATAAAAGAAGAGAACTAAAAATGAACTCTTCCTTACACCAAAGTGAAAACCATTGTTGGGGGATAAGAAATGGATGGATAAAGGCCACTCCAATGTGGAACATGTTATTGTAATACAAGTGAGTAGTTACTATGGCCATTGAAACCAAGGAGGATACTCCCTTCACAGTAGAGCCTCTTGTGACAATAACAATTTTGATAGTGCTAGAGAAGTGCATGGATATATAAGTAATTGCTATTGATAAATAGAACACATTTCTATTCCATGACTTATGGGAAGTGTGCAAACGAGTGAATAAGGGAAGTAGACAATACAAAGTGTGAAATAAAGTAACAAATGCTTTTATTCCATGGTTCTTGCAATAACTAGACTTGCTAATCCAAAATATACAAGAGGATCATAATATTCAATAATGTGATACATTTATATTTGACACAAAAACATACGTATTAAAGAAAACCTCATAATTACAATAGAAGGGAAAATTCAAAGTACAATATGAGCATGGTTTTGAGTGAAATGATTATCATAAGGATAAAGGCTCAAACATTAGTTGTGATGAGAAGACATATTTTAGCTCGGGTGGAGTGGAAGTGTTTGTATGTCTTATTAAAAAAATGATAAATAAACATTTAAAATTTTAAAAAAATTAAAAAATTAAAATTAAAATTAAAAAAATAAGAATGCATGTAGTTGTGTGTTGTATCATAATGGTGAAAGGGATGTGTGTTGTAGCTTAGTGGTGAAAGGTTTGCAGATTTGATCTCTATCAGGACTTTGTAGAACTGAAATTAGATGAATCTTTTCTAATAGTTACTAAATCATAGTTTGCTTTCACTTAGATCACCAAATCTAAGCTAGAGAGTATGACTGTAGAGATGAAAACCAAAGACCAAGAAATAACTACTCTTGAGAAACATATTCAATTAATTTATAATGTGCCAACCTTCCAACTGGAACTCACATGCACGGTTTGATCTTCTTTTTGCAAAACAATGTCATATATGGTGAACTAATTGATCCATGAGTTGAATATTATGGTTAACTTTCAAAATACAGTGGTTGATTTTAATATGATTATAGTAAAGAAAATGGAGGGGAAACACTATCCAAAAATCACGTCTACAAATCTAGGATCTGCTAACCATGTGGAGAATATGATTCATTAAATAATCACGATCAAGTTTATTGTTCTCTCATGTTTGCAAGAGAAGGTAGATAGTGCATCCATTACTAAATGTCCATATCAATGATTACTAAATGTCCATATCAATGATAAATTTGATGAATAAACCCACATGGATAATGTGATTGTAGAAGTAGTTCAATTTTTTTTACATGTAATAACAATCTTCCATTGAAGTTGTGATTGCTTAGCTGAATCGAAAAAGAACCAAGTTGAGGTCAAAAGAAGAAATTCCAATGAAGATCCACATAAAACATTGTCAATGGACCAAGTTGATTATAAAATTGCCGTAGGTTGAAAACAATGTCATTAGTTATATATAAAACTCTCTTGTGAATAGAAATGGCGTTTTCTCTATTATTTTGAGCTATTTCATCAAAGATAAGTTGGTATCATTAATAAAATAAAGGTTGTTGTTTTTATAGATGGTAGCTATTTGTCTATGTGAGATTATTTTAGTTTCTATTTGCTTATATGTGGGATTATTTTAGTTTCTATTTGTTTATATGTATTTAATTAAGTATGAGAATGAGCTATTTCATCAAAGATAAGTTGGTAGCATTAATGAAATAAAGGTGGTTGTTTTTATAGATGGTAGCTATTTGTCTATGTGAGATTATTTTAGTTTCTATTTGCTTATATGTGGGATTATTTTAGTTTCTATTTGCCTATATGTATTTAATTAAGTATGAGAATGTTATCTTTAGTTGAGTTTTCGGTATTTAATGTATTATGTGATTATTAAGATGTTAATGTTGTTGCTCTCACTTTGTTTATTATAAATATTGGTACAATGTCAATAAAATTATTTGTTAAATAACATAAATTATATTTGATTTTGTATTTATGTATATATATTAAATGTATTAATTTAAAATTCATAAAATCCAAATTATGTTGTAGTCACAAGCTGAAATGATTACGGGTGTGTGCAAGAAGATGAGGGTTACTTTAGATGCAATGCTACTTTTTTCAAAACTCGTTCCCGATACATAAAACATAACGCGTTTCTGATATTTAGCACATGCCATGGTAAGACCCGATCCTAACATGTCATTGGACATGTAGGATAGGTAACCATAACGCGTACGCGTTATATAACTACAAAATGCGTACGCGTTATTTAAATCTAAAAATGAATTTAAATACACAGTCCCGACGATTGCCGACCACCCACGGCACTCACGCATCAGAAACGCGAAATAGAGGCGAAATAGACCCTGGACGAGGACGGTTTGTGGCCCACTCAAGTATTGGTGTTGCTCGATTTAGCTGGAGGGGAGACAAATTCACCAGTGGATTGTCATCTAATCAGGTAATTCATTCACCCATACCATTTTTTTGTCATTTCTTAACCTAAATTACTATTTTTTTATTGTTTAAAACAACCTAGTTTTGTAATATTGATAAAATTGGGAATAACCCAATCTCTAATTAAATTCACATCTCCCTCAACCAAGATGAGTGAATAATTAAAATGAATCCATTTTCAAAAACTCAAAAATTCATAATCCAACCAAAAATTGAAAAAAATAAAACCCCCCCCTTTCTACAATGTATTCATCTAAGTCACCCGACACGAGGACATGGGACACGAGTGTCCCCACCAAGCTTCAAATTTGAAGCCTTCAGGCCACTTCAAATTTTACCCACACATCATAGAAGGCCACTTCAAATTTTACCATGCAAAAAAAAATTAATTTCATGGTAAGCCCTTCAATAATTAAATCAACCACTACTGTTTAAAATTGCAACAGAAGGGTAGCTTCAAATTTCACCCATCAACAATTTTTAGTGGGAAATTGGGAATGCGGCTACTAGCTAGGTGACTTGGGAGTGGGACTCGGTTACTCTCCAATATCCACGTGTTCGATCATCCATGGATCATGGACCATTGGGCCTCTAATAATATCATTGAGCAACTTACATGGACGGGCTTACACTGAGCAGCCCATGGCTTGAACGCTTCGAAGTTCTCGTGTTTGTAGCGAGCGCTTACGTGTTTAACACATTTAATGGCATCAACAAAATTATTAAACCTGGTAGGTGGCTCATACGTGTTGTTGCTAGCGGGCTTACCAAGTTACAAGTTATCACATACCAATTCGTGAATGCTGACTCCGTGAGTTAATTGAGTATTCAATGTTTAATATATTATGTTAATGTGCCCCCGCGAATTTGGCATTTCAGACAAAATCCACAATCCATAAACTTCTTGTAATGTTGCAGGTTGTTGCTCCTGCCCGTGGCCCCTACCTATAGCCCTGTGTTTTCTTTGTTGTATCAAGTTAATCCTACCGTCTATGGCTCCCAGCCTCACACCTTGTGTTTTCTTTGTTGTATCAAGTCAATCCTGCAGCTCCCGAGTTCCACCTTTTGTTTTCTTTGTTGTATCAAGTCAATGCTCGAATTCCATGCTTCCATGGCTCCGACCGTCAATATATAATATTGCATGAATAGAAACAAGCTTTTTCTTATACCCCTATTCCACTGTGGTTGAGCTACATCCAAGTTCCACCTACCCTATCTCCTCCAGTCCTCCAGGATAGTTTGCAAAGTGAAGCTGGCAATGCCAGCCTACCATAAACATATTTAAAGAAATTCGTTTTCTTTGAGGAGCTCAACTTCAAGGTTGACTAGATTTTTGACATCCTATGAATTTACAGGTCTGCTATATCCACTGAAAAATAAAGCCTCTCAACTTTACTACGTTAGTAAACATTGAAATTTTGATGTACTATTACATTTTCAAATGAAAAGAATAACTTATTTTTACATGGCAGCATTGAAGGGTTCAATATCTCATAGCCCTTCATAGTGAAATGGGACCCCACCCTTCAAATTTGATCCCTGGTCCCCACTAGACACGGTGACCCCCGGAATTAGGACACGTAGGACACGGTGACCCCCGGGATTAATATATTTTTAAAATATATTAAAATTTAAAAATATAGACATATAGATCCAATAAAATTTAACATTTACAATTACAAATATTCAATCGAAATTGCATTTACAATTACAAATATGAAATATTCAATAGAAATTAGATCATTCACAAATCACAACACATTTGTCATTCACAATCACAAATCACAATGAGACATTGAGACACATAGATGCAAACTCATCACTGCCCCGATCCTCCTCCTCCATGCCTGAATCAACAAACTCATCACTACCCTGATCCTCCTCCTCCTCCTCCTCCTCCTCTCTGCCAATCTGACTAACTTACTTTTTAGTTGTCAAATGTTTAATTTTAAGTTTTAAATGTATGTAAGTGAATGCCATTAAATTGCTTACTTGAGTTTGATTTAATACATGTTCAATTTTGAAGAGACGTCATTATATACCATGTATATGTTTCTAATGATTTTCGTATTAATGTCTTTATTGCAGTTGCGGCTATGGATACCAATGCCGAGATATTGATTGAGCTTGCCCACTTGAGGGGCATAAGTGCAGCTTTTAGTGGTGGTGATAGGATTCACCGTTCGCTTGCATCAACCTTGGATGCAATTGTTGACACCATTTCACAATCTACCAATGTACTATATGATATTGCATCATACAGAGAAAGAAAAAGACAACAATATGCTGATGGGCTAGACTACATTGCAATAAAAAAGTTGAAAATATCCAAAGAGCTCATATTTGCATTGTTTAGGGACCCTCGAACGGGGGAAATCCCAAATGTAAACAGGCCGCATATCTCCATTGAGTGGTGCACGTTTCAACCATTTGTTGATAACTGGATGGACAGATGGTACATGGTTTTTGATATGCCACCACACAACAACAAGGAAATTCCCTTATATTTCCTTCGAAAGATGTACGCAGAGTTCGTGTTGCATAAACACGTTAACTATTTTGACATCTTGCAGTTTCAGGGGATCGGTGGGGGGATGCCCCAAAACCGACCCAATGTCAGGCTTTGAGACCAGGATCGCCCTATCCCTGCACCTCGCAGGCAGTTGCCTGGGCCAGATGTCCCACCTGCACATCGTATTATTCCGCAGACACAGGATGCATTTTTGAGTTTGGCACGGGCGGTTGTTCGCCATGGCACGATGGTTCAACATATGGGTGAGGAAGGGACATCTGTCCCTGGTGTGGTACATACACCAGCTCGTCACCATGCAGGACCATCAACTAGTGCAGGACCATCAGGACCATCCACTAGTGCAGGACCATCGACACATCCCCATCCTAGTACTGATCCTCGCGAGTGCACATCATGTGGTCGTCCCTGCTATGGTCTTTCCTCAGATGTTGCCTTCAGTGGGTTTTTGAGAGAGGTATGTTTATGGTTAATTGTAATAAATTCTTCATTTATTTTCGTCTTTGTACACATATATATAGTTTGAGCTAATATATTAATTTTGTGAACTTGCAGTTGATGCTTTATGCCGGCAGCGACGCCCCAGAGCCGGATGTTCCAAACTCTACAGCGGGGCATGATGCTACCCATTTGGTAGACCCATCTTATATACCACCTATTGCCGTATCTCACACCGAGGTAAACATTTTAAAATTTCAGTTTTTTAATACTTGTTAATTTGTTAATTTCCACATAGTTTACATTTTAGTTCATTAATGCTATCTACGGTCTAATATTTACAATTATTAAACTTGAAGATGGCAGATCCTTCACTGGGGCAAGGTAATGTGGAGGTAGCACCCATGGTCATACCGTCCCATGAAACATCTGGGCTCTAGGTAAACAATTAAAAATGACATTTTTTAAATACATGTTTGTTTGTTGAATCATGCATGTTTAACTACATGAACACTTGCTGACTGTAGGCACCATCCGAGACATTTGAACCATTGCCTGGATTTGTATCTCCCTCCAGGCCATTCGTGAACAAGGGTCGTGTGTATGTGAGGCGTTCTACTCCTAGAAAGACTCCAGCTTCCCATGACCATGGGCTTACTCACACCATGGTAATGTATATCCTTCGATGATATTTGTTGTTTAACTTGAAATCCAGTGCATAAATCATTTTTGTTAATGTTTGAATTGCATGTTTACTGCATCAGGAACCCGAGTTGTCTACTGAAAACCTCGCATCGATGGTTGATGCAGCAATTAGTGCCGCATCTGCAATGGCAACTGATCACACACAGGTATGTAACTATTTCAACATTATCTTTACATAGTTTATTATTGTTGTCTATTGTTTATTCATGCATTTCTAACTATTTCAACATTTTTTCATTGTAGCCACCACCAGCAGGAGCAATTCTTGGCCCCCCTGGTTCGACCATCCTGGATGTTCAACCAACGGCTCCATCTGCTACATAAGCAACGCAATCTCCTTTGTCAGTTGAGGTGATATGTCCTTCAGTGACCAAGTGTTTCATGCACTTTCCATGCACCAGTTGATAATTGTTGAGCTAATGTATTAGTGTACATAGTTAGTTGAATTTAACAATTGATATTTAATTTGTAGGATCCAGAGACACACATTGATCCTAGAGATGTGGCTAGAGAATCAACATCGGGAAAGAACAAGAGGAAGCTTGAGTTTTGATGTGTCTTATGGGATACATGTGCTTTTGGATACTTTTGTATATATATGTACTTTTCGATACATTCAGTTTTGGAGACATGTACATTGACTTTATTGTGCATGTACTTTTGGAGACATGTGCATTGACTTCATTGGATACACATGTACTTTTGGATACTTTTGGATATACATGTACTTTTGGAGACATGCACTTTTGGATACTTTTGGATATATATGTAATTTTGGAGACATGCACATTGACATTTCACTTATAAATGAATGATACATTTCACTTTGTATTTGTTCTTCGGTTTCCACGTGTTCTTGTGTCAATCTAATGTGTTGATTTGTGTGGATTATCTATTACTCATGAATGCACTATGTCAAAAGAACAAACTATTATATTCAAAGGTTTCAACGAATTCACTACATGCATGCACTAATTGGTATCTAATTAAAATTTGTGATTTTGGATGATCATTACAAGTTATATGTCAAAGTTCTTGCTCGTGTAATTTAATCAAACTAAATGCAATACAATGTTTTTCAAGGTTTCAACGAACTCACTCATGCACACCCATTGCACATTCTAGGGCAATTGCTAGTTAATGCAAATATTCCCATAAATAAATTCCTAGAACAATTAATGCAAACATTGTGTGTTCCCTCTTTATTGACATCTAAGGAGAAAGGTTATTGTTTATAACACAAAATAACCAAACTGAATAAATGGATCTAATCTCTTTAAATGGATTAACGCCATCAACTACCAATGAAAGTCTAACATTATGAGGTTCTTCTTTAAAAATGGGTAATATTTCCTTGATGATCGTAAATTGAGAACCATTTGTAGCCACTCATATAATACCATCTTCACTTATCTTTGTACATGATAATCCATAAAATGTGCTATGTTTTTTAACCTAAACAATCATCAAAAACCTAGAATTATAGGGATATGACAAAGAACCTTATGGGGCACCTTATATATTACCTAATTAGTTCAATATCTATTGATCCCACATTCATGGTAAAGTATTTGATGGTTATAGGAAAATATTACCTAACAATCGATAAGAAAAAATCAATTTATGTACTAAATAATGGATATCGCAATGTAGTTATTACAATCACAAAAAATATTAAAAACTTATATTTATCATTAGAGTTATTGTGTATACATTAGGATCTTTGTCATACCATTGTTTGAAATGTCATTCAATACCTTCAATTTTATCAACATCAAATTAGTAGACAAAGTGACTCATCTTTGATCTCTTGTATAGGCCTTTGTGTGCCTTATCAATAAGATGTACATCATGAATATTATCCTAGATCTCATACATAGGTGCATCCTCATCCATGCAATCAAAGGTGTCATGGATCAACCTATTATACCTTTATTCTCAATAATATTAGTATCATTATCTTCCATAGGATCAAATTCAACTCCATCACCCCCATTATTGCTACTCTAAATTGCAGCCTTAGGAGTTTTGATCATGTGTTTGTGTCTCTTTAGGAGTTTTGAAATATTCTACTCTTTCAAAATTAATATGGAAGTTCAAATATTTAAAAGTGGCTTAAATTATAAAATGGGCGGAAATTCACCAAGTGTCCCTGAACGACATTTTCATGCGACTTGCAACTCAACATAACTCGGAAACCGGACGTCGGACCGACGAACCATCGACTCCGTTGGTCTCCTGGCATGCGATTACCTCTAGGGGACCCTCTCCCTCGTCTCCCCATGGCCCAGTGCCTTCATTGTGCATTCATTTTGTAAACTAGGGTTTTGCTCAGTTTAATTGCATGCAATCTCGCATTGGTGGGTCAACTCTGCAAAAACCTCCCCCGAGCCAGTGTTGGCAGTGTTCCCACATCGGCATTTCCCACACACACTTGCAGGAGCCAACGGCAGGCAATCTTCCTGCTCCGTTTGCTTTTTGGCTCCCGGACGGAAATTCACCAAGTGTCCCTGAACGACATTTTCATGCGACTTGCAACTCGACATAACTCGGAAACCGGACGTCGAACCGACAAACCGTCGACTCCGTTGGTCTCCTGGAGTGCGATTACCTCTAGGGGGCCCTCTCCCTCGTCTCCCCATGGCCCAGTGGCTTCATTGTGCATTCATTTCGTAAACTAGGGTTTTGCTCAGTTTAATTGCATGCAATCTCGCATTGGTGGGTCAACTCTGCAAAAACCTCCCCCGAGCTAGTGTTGGTAGTGTTCCCACGTCGGAATTTCCCACACACACTTGTAGGAGCCAACGGCACGCAATCTTCCTGCTCCGTTTGCTTTCTGGCTCCCGGACGGAAATTCACCAAGTGTCCCTGAACAACATTTTCATGTGACTTGCAACTCGACATAACTCGGAAACCGGACGTCGGACCGACGAACCGTCGACTCCATTGGTCTCCTGGCGTTTGATTACCTCTAGGGGGCCCTCTCCCTCGTCTCCCCGTGGCCCAATGGCTTCATTGTGCATTCATTTCGTAAACTAGGGTTTTGCTCAGTTTAATTGCATGCAATCTCGCATTGGTGGGTCAACTCTGCAAAAACCTCCCCCGAGCCAGTGTTGGCAGTGTTCCCACTTCGGCATTGCCCACACACACTTGCAGGAGCCAACGGCACGCAATCTTCCTGCTCGGTTTACTTTTTGGCTCCCGGACGGAAATTCACAAAGTGTCCCTGAACGGCATTTTCATGCGACTTGCAACTCGACATAACTCGAAAACCGGACGTCGGACCGACGAACCGTCGACTCTGTTGGTCTCCTGGCGTGCGATTACCTCTAAGGGCCCCTCTCCCTCGTCTCCCCATGGCCCAGTGGCTTCATTGTACATTCATTTCGTAAACTAGGGTTTTGCTCAATGTGGGAGTGTGCAATTTTTGCACACGGGGGTCAACTTTGGAAAATCATCCACCGGGCAAGTATGGCTAGTGTTCCTAGCCCGAACTTGTCTAGACACACCTGCAAGACTCCCCGGAACCCGGTTTTGTTGCACGGTTGGAGTTCTATGCCCCCGATAGGTATCCAGCAGGTGTCCCTGAAGGCCTTCTGGTAGTGAGACGGGACGAGCCATAGAATGAAGACCGTGGCTCGAATCGACGAACCGTCGACTCCGTTGGATTCAGCACACCGAGATAGTGCCAGGAGTGCCCCTCCCCTCCTACCCGGTGGCCCATGTGTCACCTTGCAGGTCCATCTTGGAAATTAGGGTTTTGCTTAGTGTGGGAGTGTGCAATTTTTTCACACGGGGGTCAACTTTGGAAAATCATCCACCGGGCGGGTATGGCTAGTGTTCCCAACCCGAACCTGCCTAGACACTTTGGAAACTAGGGTTTTGCAGGTCCATGATGATGATGATGGTGATGATGATGAAGATGTTGATGATAATGGCTTGGTCTAAGGTGGTGCTCTCAAATAGCTAATTCATTATGAAATATTTAACAAGACATGAATTAAATTTAATATAAGTGTATTGTTTAATATAGTGAGCATGAATTGAATTAATTTTGTTGGGTGAAGCCAATAACCAACATGATGAACATAATATAATTTTAGGGTTTACTGATCATATGTAAAAAATGGCATATTCATAAACTTGACATACAAGAGAACTTTTGGCATATTTATAAACAACGTAAACGTAAATTTGGCATATCAAGAACGCAAAATTGACATATTCATATGAAACATACATGTGAAAATTGAGCATATATCAATATTCAATTACAAATAGTATAAATAGTATAGTATTAAAAGTATGTAACGTACATCATCATGCTAGATCCCACCTATTATCATACAACCAAGCCCTCTGGATCATCTCTTATACTGATGGTCTCCATTAGTCTCTCGTGCTCTGTATCTAGTAAGAAGTAGCGTACCTTCGATGTATTTCGACTAGGCATTGTTCGTACCTGAAGGTTTGTGCCAATGATTAAGTTGGTAAAGTGATACACACTTGCACCTGGTTTGTAATCCCTGTAAACATATCCACCCTTCTTTCTTCCATTGCTGTCCCGTGTCAAGTATTCACCTTTAACAACCATAGACCCAGTTGGAAAGTGGTTGTTTTCATCATCAGTCATGGACATAATGAGGGTTTGCTTTCCATCTATACAGCGTGCCAACCAGTATTCATCACCCCATTCAGTATCTTTTGAAGCAACCACTGCGTATATGTGCCCTACATTATATGATTGTAGGTATATGGTCAAAATATTTTTCGTGCGATACAAGGCCATTAATGTGCATTTAAAGACTACGTAAACAAACAAAAAATGTTAAGGAAATGCATCATACCGGGTTGTACAAGGTCTGAGACATGATCAAAATCTGCAGAAATAGATGATTGGTCTTCTTCCAACGGAGTTAACTCAACAATTGCACGCTAAACAAGTGGAAGTGATATGCGATCCCATCCATCAACCCAATCCAATGATTCACACCCATCCCAGTCACCATCACAACAAGGCGGGCAAAAACAAGCGAGTTTTCTGGTCCAAATTTCAAATACTGGGTTATCAGAGCTTCGAACCGAATGAAAGCCACGAGTCCCAGGCACAGTCTTGCATTCCCATGCATGTGAACGATCTATGTCTACCACCTCCCAAAAAAATCTCTCCACATGTCTCTTTCTTGTGGATTCTACTCTCATAGTTGATTCCTCTCCCATTACTAACATGCACCACCTGACTATAGATTGAGCATTTAGAATAGTAGATTCTGTAGATACTTTCAATTCCTCTCTTCGTAGGGCTGTTTTGACACATGCTCCGGCTCCATCATGCTCTCATTTACCGTGCCCAGTCTCAAAATAGTTCCACATATGTGGCACTTTGTAGTTTTTATGCAATGAACACAACCACTGAAATATGCATGCATTTTTGAACTGACCAGCACACCCATCAGACCAAATCCAGTGTCGATCCATCTGTATGTTCCTTCCCTTCAAGTGATCATAGAACATGATGAAGCAATGACGTACATAGTGGAATTCGTGGCACCTATCATCACTTATGTAGAAGTGATATTCCTTAAGAATTTCTCTTTTCTCTTCAGTGCTATTTGGGCCATGCCTATATGTGATATGGACCATCAAGGAAACCTGCTCAGAGTGATAATACTGACTTTGGATCTCATTTTGAGGTTGCAGAGTGTAGTTCTCGGCAAAATAAACAACTGAAAGTATAGTACCAAGGGGAAATGTATCTCTGCATATTCTAAACTTCTCATCCTGCCATCGTGCCACGTGGACATGCTGAACATATTGATGTGTCTTTTCAATAAATTCCTTGATGAAGTCACTAACTTGTACCCGGGTGACACAAAATGATTTCAATGTCAGTTTTTTGTTGTAAGTAAGGATTGAAATGTAACCATTACAACATAATTTTATAGATATAAATGCATACCTGAGATGTCACCAATTGTATTTTTTTGCTTTCTTTCCCTGGGACTATTTCATAGTTGATATATTTGAAACTTTTCATGTCTGTAACCATTTTCCCAAATTCATTGTCTCCATTCTCGTGCATACATTAGCTCAATAATGCCATTCCAGCACAGTTGGAGCATGTTCCATCCAAACAAGATTTTGCATAGTATGTTTGCCCCTTGGGCCTATTGCACATGATGCTATGAATGAATTCTCTTGATGAAGTCAGTGGTATTGTCATGGAGCAATCCTGCACAATGTTAGTATGCAACACACGACAAATGTACAAAAAATTTTCATAGTAATATTCATATTCTACATGGTATCTACAACAACAAGTGTTACGAAGAGTATTTATTCTAACATACCATGGCTTACATTTCTCAAAAGATCTTTGCCCCAAGTTCAATTGTCTATGCTCAATCTTAAATTTCTCGTAAAGCTCTGTCTGTGTTATATCAAGAAGATGCTTAGTATGTGTTTCACGATCCTTTGAACCCCTTCTTAGTTTTAGTACATCCTTTCGGTTTGAAGAAGGCCTTGTGTGATCATGCCAAAAACTGTGCACTAGTCCCTTTATTGCATCAACTAGCTTCATGTCACGACGTGGCAACCAACCAACAAAGGCCCAAAAATCTGTCTAATCAGTTGTGTCAAGATGTTCTCTTCTAATAGAATACCTACAGAGGGTTTTTACATTCAACTTAACTAGTTCGGATGTAGGCCTGAGAATACGAAGGGCCCTGGTGTTCTTATTTGCAATTTATTATGACAACACACGACGAGCAGCATTGCGGTCCTTTGAACATGTGTTCTTACCAATTTTACCAAATGCATCTACTAGGCTTTTAACTATATGAGAACTTGGTTCAGAATTCTTTATCATCTTTATCCCTAACTTTTTCCTAACAACATTCATGCTCCTAGATTTTAACAATGATAAAAATAATCTACATTTATCTCCATCACATTTAGAAACAAAATATTTATCAAGTATCTGTTGAGTTTGATAAGCAATACTACGTTTAGATAGCGTACCTTCAATGGAATTCATAAGTCTTTCATCAACTTGTATACGCTTCGGAGTTCTTCGACGTGTGCTTGCTAATGGAGGTAAGGGGGTTGGAATTGTACCATGTAGCGCATCACCAAGACGCTCTGGCGTTTCAGTAGTAGCTTGTTGTCCTTCATTCTCTTCCTGGTAGTTGGATGGTGGAAGTCCAACATCCTCATCGATGGTCTGTGGAAGTCCAACATCTCCTTGTGGAAGTCCAACATCCTCATCGATGGTGTGGATAACATTCTCTTCTTCAACAGTAGGCAAAATGTCCAACGCCTCTCTGACTTCATCGCTTGTATAACCACATCCGGATAGCAAATTGGGTGTTTCTTCGTGAGCTTCATCTTGAGATGGTAACTTATCACTTTGACTTGAAGTGGGAATTGAAACATCTCCTAATGAGCACCTACGTTTTGCTTCTTGATTACTTCCATGGGGTGCTTGTTTAACAACTATTGTGGAAATTGAAGGTCCCTCTTGTCGTGGATTAATAGGATGAACCGTGGTATCCTCTACAATTGGATTTGGATTAGTTTCCAAAGAAAGCCTCCGATTCATCATGTATATTCTTTTCTTTTCTTTCTCTTCTTCAATGTCTTCTTGAGGTCTCTTCTTCCTTGTTGCTTTGTTTACTCGGTTACATGCATTCCCCATCACCACAATGATCAATTCAATATAGTTTGTTTTTGTTGCTCCTCAATTACAAGCTCTTCAATAATAAGCAAATGGAAGTTCTTCCTTGTTGGTCTTGAAGCTTGATATCTTATCTTGTGTGCTCCTCAAATACACGAGGGCTTCACTAGATGGCAATATAATATCACGTTCATTCATATTGCGGTATTAAATTTTCATGAAAACCTAAAAATTATATTGCTTATATATTAAGGGGCAAAGGGTTTTTTTATTTAATGTAACAATACAAAAATACTTTGGGGTCTTTTTTATATGGGAGGCTTGACAAATATCCGCCAAAAGGAGATGGCGGGATCACGGTTGGATGAGAAATCGGGTTGAGGCAAGGCTCGGGCTTACTAGTACGCAGGGAAATCACGTCTTGAGGCATGCTTGAGGCCAAGGGTTTCGTGGTGAAGTGGGTTTGCAGTCGATCATAGTCGAGAGACAGTGGTCATTGACATCCAATTGTTACCAATAACACTCAGCCAGTTGTTACCAATAGACTTGGGAGGCTCTAAGCCTCTAGGACCTGTTATAGGCCCTCGATAGGCCTTGGGGGCTTGAATACCCAACCACTCGTGCCTATTACAGGCCTTGGTAGATTTATTCAGCCTCCTAGAGCTTGTTACAGGCCCTGGGTGCTTGGATACCTAGCCCACAACAGGCTTAGTCAGCGATTGGAGAACTGCAACATGCAATCTAAATGTTGTACTATGTGCATTGTCTCTAGTGACATAAAAGAAGTGATCTCCTATCTCTTCATTAGACCATTAGATGTTGCAAATAATAATGATATGTGGTTGAGTAATTGCATTGTGGGTGAAGTAATGTGCATCCACAATATACATCGAAAGAAGCAAGGTGCATTGTAGAATGCATGTGGGGTCATAAGAGGGGTATCATATCAATATAGTAGGTAGAAATATAAAGGGGTATAAAAAATGTTAATGAAAAAATTGATACATACAATATCAAGTGAAAATAGGGGTTTTTTTAAATTGGGAAGACATTTTGGGAGGGGGTTAAAAAAATGATTTTGGAAGGTATTTTCCAATATTTAGTGAAATTAGGGGTATTGTTTCATATGCCACGAACGAACGTGCTATGATAGCGGTTTATTGAGTGAAGCCCCCGTGCTCAAATATAGGCAAAATGAATCTTTCAAAGGCCTTATCTTTGGTGTTATTCAATTGGAGATTCTTCAAGCTTGCTGATTATTTTCTTCAAATATGGTCATATAACCCAACACCACATTGAGCAACCATGAAAGATGTCCTCAATGCTGCACCTGCATAAAAAAAAAATAAGGGAGTTGGTGTAGAATGTAAAAAATTCCAATGGCGGGCTCGTGCTGTTCGAAAAATCGCGGGACTGTTAATTTGGTTCGGACAGAGTGAAGTTGCTCTCGGACAGCAACAGTCCACTATTTGTGGAGTTACAAAACCCGCACGCGTTATATAAATACAAAACGCATACGCGATATGTAGTGCAAAAGCGCGAACGCGATATAGTCAAGCACAATAAATAGGTTAGGTGCACGGCTAGGGCAACGAACAAAATCAAAAGAAAACTAATAATTTATATGGTTACATACAAAACAAATGTTTTGTATGGTTTAATACCCCCTAGCTCTCTCCCAATAATCCCTAGATACCCCTTATCTCTTTATAAATATCTGTCCCTCATTCTCCCTACATCCCTCCCTACATGTTTCTTTCTCTCCCTTACTCCAGCCATGTCTCTACCACCCCATTCTCCATCTCTCCACCTTCTCTTTATCTTCGTCATTATCCCTCCCTATAGCACTCTCTCCCTTCTTCTCCCTTAATCACTAACCCTCTACGCCTTTATCCCTCCCCCCTGCCCTCTCTGTCTTACCTTGTTCCTAGAGCCCCTCCCCCATAAAGGCCTTTAGACCCTCTTCTAAACATTAATCCCTAAGTGCATAAGTGCACAAGATGATGAGGAGGAGGAGGGTGATGACAATGAAGATGATCATGATGTAGATGAAGATGATAAAGATGATGATGAGGAGGAGGGTGATGACAATGAAGATGATCATGATGCAGATGAAGATGATAAAGATGATGATGTTGATGAAGATGATGGTGATGATGATGAAAATGTTGATGATGATGGTGATGGTGATGTTCGGATGATGTTGATGATGATGATGATGATGAAGATGATGGTGACATGATGGATATGTGTTGATGGGGAACCTAGAGATGACAATGATGATGAAGATGGTGATGGTGATGACGATCAAGATTTTGATGAAGATGGTGATGG